>VZSZ01001547.1:95195-115244 GCA_013398815.1 Ibidorhyncha struthersii | reverse complement strand
GGAGGACACTTAAAACAAACTTATTCACCTGTTCTGCCTGCGCCGCCCCCAGGCCGCCGGCCCCCGGGCACAAGGCCCGCAGCTCGCCGCCCGCCTCCTCCGCCTCGGCCGCCGCCGGCGTGCCGGCCTCCGACTCCTTCTCCTCCTCGATGCTGCACGGGGCCCCGTTCGCCTGCCGCGAGAGCAGCATCAGCTCCAGGCTGTGCTCGGCCACCGGCGTGGGCAGCACGCTGTCCGCCGGGCTGTAGTTCTCGTCGGCGATGACGGCCACCCGCTCGCTGCTCTCGGCACGGCCGCTCCGGCCGGGGGCCGTGAAGGCGTCGCCGTGGGAGGCCGAGCGCACCGGGGTGGAGTGGGCGCTGTCACGCAGAGACTCCAGGCCTGGGGACAGCAGGGGAGAGAGGGGACACTCAGCGGTGCGGAGACTCGGGGGGGTCTCTCCCACTGCGGGAAACCCCCCCCGTCACCTGGCGCTGCCCTCGGCCCAGTGTCCCCCGCAGGGACAGGGCTCGGCTGCCGGCGGCTGCTTTTTGTTGTTGCTTGTCGTGCCCTGGGCCGGCGGCCGTGCAGCTCGTGCAGCTCACTGCAGCTCGTGACCGCGACGGTGACGCTCAAACACCCGCGTGACTCATCCCCGGCAGCCGCTGGCTGTCACGCTGGGCCGCAGGTGCGGGCCTGGGCTTGTCGCCCATCGATCACAGACGCGGCCACTCTGAGGTGACAGCCCCCCCGGCAGCGGCCCGTGGTGTTCTTGCAGCCCCTCTGCTGTCGGCAGCGCCCAGCCCTGTCCGGGAGCAGGCGATGCCGCCGCCACGGGTGGGCTGCCCACGCTACCGAGAGGCGGGCAGGGATGAGCCGGGCAGCCCTGAGCCGGGGACCCGGGACCACCTCACCCCACGGCACCGCTGGAGGCGGCCGAGCCTGCTGCAGCCCCCGGGGCGATCCTTACGTAGTCATCCTTATGGATTTACCTCCTGCCCGGCACAGCCCTCCCCCCAAAACCCCTGTACCCCAAAGAGGTGCAGTGGGGTCCTGACCCACCCCCGGGCAGCGCGGCCGTCCCCGCTGTGGGAGCCCCGGGACAGGCACCTGCCTGCCTGCCATGAGGTGACGGGTTAAAGGACAACCTCAGGATGGCACCGTGGAAAGCGAGGGCTGTGCCTGCCCCGTGGGCAGGAGACGTCCGGGAGCTGCAGCCCCATCACGCCCGGGAGATTTCCCCACAGAGCAGACGTCTCAGGGACTGCAAGTCGGACCGGAGTCACTGACAGCTCTGATTTCTGTTGATTCGCTACCAAAAAAATGTTTTACACCCACTCAGGCACACGCGTGCGGAGGAGCAACCGCCGCAGGAAGGGCTGCGTGCCAGCCCGCCCAGCGACACCCGGCCGAGCCGGCGTTACAGCCCCGCTGCCCTCTGCGCCACGGCCGAGCACGCCGGGCAGGACCAGGGGGACTCCTCTCCCCACCAACTGCCCCCTCCAAACCCCCAAATTCCAAGGAACACCCACAAATGTGGGACTTGTTCCTTGCTGTTGTCGCAGCAAGAGGGGCAGGCGATGGTGGGGGGGGTATGCGGTTCTGCCATTGCAGCCTCCCGCATGCCGGGGAGGGTGTCTGGAGGTGGTGGTGGCGGGGACCAGTGGGTCCCCAGTGCCACCCGGCTGTGAGGGGGATGGGGCTGGGCATGTCCCCTGGTCCAAAGCACCGTGGCACGGTGTCACCGGGTGCCCTGCCCTGCGTGCTGCTGAAGGGTGAAGCCTGCATTCCCCGGGATTTTGCAACCTCTCACGTGTAAATACTCTCTGGATTCCTCCGGATCAGCTCGGCTTAACGCGAGTGCCGCTGCGGGGCCCTGAGCACGAGGGGCAGCTCAGGCGATAAGCGCAGGAGAGGAATAAACATGTTCTCACCCCGACAGCTATGTCTGCTGCTGCGGCACAAAACTCACGTGAACATCCCCTCGCAGCACCCGCTGCGTCCCGCATGGGGTGGGCACCCACCGGGGCGGGCAGCTGATGGGGTCCCGCTGCTCATCACTGCTATGGGAGCGGTGCCGGTCCGCCCCAGACCCACACTTCCCTGCCATCTGCTCGCTCCACAAGACTGACGGGAAAAACTAGAGAATGTGGGGAAAGCTGGGTCCAGCCCCGAAACTGGAGCTGCTTCGTGGTAATAACGACCCAGGGTCCAGCCAGCACCAGAGACCCCAACCCGCTCCCCACGGCACGCGTCCTGCATCCCACATCCCCGCATTCCCCCCGGGGCTGCGGTGGTGGGGACCCCCCGGGGACACTCCTGCCAAAGCAGTGCCCAGACCCCCAGCAGCCCGGCGGCACAGCGTTACCTGGCGCGAGCGCGTCCCTGGCGCCGTGCGGAGCATCGTGGCTGAGGCTGGGGAGAGCCGGGAGGAGCGGCAAAGCCCCCAGAGCCCGGGCCAGTAGCCGCGGCCCCAGGGCCAGCACCCGGACCCTCACCTCCCGGCAGCAGTGGTTGATGAGCCGCAGGTGAACGCTGACTTTGGTTTTAATCTTTATCAGGCACTTCACCATGGTGGCACGGGCAGCGGCCGGTCTGGCCCGTGGCACAGTGCGCCTGTGGGGACTGCGGTGGGGATCGGGGACGGCTGCTCGCCCGCCGGCACGGCTGACGCAAGCGGGGCTGGTGCTGCTGGCCACCGGGTCAGGGCTATTTTGGGCTCCTGCATTTCCCTGGGACCGAGCTGAAGTAAGAGCGAAGAAAAGCAGCTGCCGGCAGGGCAAGAGCTGCCGGGGCAGGGGTGGTGCCAGGAGCCGGTGCCAGCTCGGGTAATTTATTGTGGGAGGCTATTTAATGCTCTTGCCGCTTCTCAAAGGCATGTGTGGGAGGCAGAGGAGACGGTGCTCACATTTACCGGGGCATCAGCGGTGACCCTGCCTGCGGGGCTGCCAGGCAGGCTCCCCACCCAAAAATCAGCACCGACGTCAGCCCTGGGCTCCCTTGACTGAAAGAAATCCCTTTCCCGCTCCGGGGAACCCGTCCCTTTGGGCGGGCAGTGTTTCTGCACCCTGTCCCTGCCCGCAGCGTGGGCAGCAGGACCGGTGCGGCTGTGCCGAGGCAGGGCTGGTGCCGCAGCCCGTCCGGGAGCAGGGCACGGCGGCACGGTACACCCCCACACACTCCCTGCTGTCCCCGTTCCCTCATCCACTCCCCAGTTTTCCAAACCTCTGTGCATCGCCACATGGCCCCAGCGCACACCAGCAGCACCCACCACACACACTGCTCTCCGTCACCCCAGCGTCACCGGCAGTCAGACACGGCTGTCACCAGCGGGTACCACAGCCACTGCCAGCGGCACAGCCACAGCCCCCCGCGTTGTCCCCAGTTCCGCGGGGCAGCTCCAGGGCTGGTCCCTGCGTTTTGCCCTCTGCCACCCCTCCTTCCCAGCTGCATCCCACCCCACACGGCCCTGACCCGGGGGCTGCCCGGCCCGGGGATGGGGGGTACCAGCCTCCCCGCCGCAGGCTGGCACAGCGATCCAGCCTGGCAGACCGGCAACGCCATCGGCAGCGCCCATCGGCCGGCCAGGGGCAGCTCTCGGTGGGTGACAAGTTCTTTTGCCAGCCCAGCTTGTTCCTGTACACGGTCAGACCCCGTCCCTGCAGCTCTCAGTGACGCTCTGCGCTGCGGGGACCCCGCCGGGTGCCGGAGTGCCTCTCCAGGCGGGTTTGCTTTGCTTTCAAACCATGCTTGGAAGGGCAGAGTGAGGCAGGCCGGCACGCGCAGGACGGGGCTGCCGGGGTGACTTCAAAGCGGGGCTCGCTCACCGCCTGCGTGGCTCAGGGCTACCAGGGCAATCTGGAGCCTTTTGCCGAATATTCCAGTTTAATCTAAATTAACGTTGCAGAGAAATTCTGCCTCCTCTGCTTTGTTTCTGCACTGGAAACTTCTGTCCCACAACCGGCCCTCCGCTTTGCCCGGGCTCAGCTATTGATGCCAAACTGGCGCCGAGCCGCAAGAGCAACACCTGGTGCCGCCCGGCCTTGCCGTAAGACCCGGGGGACATGTCAGGGACCTCCCCTGCCCCGGCGTCCCCACGGCAGCATCTGGGGCTGCAAAAATCAGCTGGACGTGCGCGTCTGCTTTTTGTGTGTGCGCATGTGTTTGGGGGTGCGCGTGTGTGCGTGTCCCCGGTGCTGGGGCTGCCCCGGCTGCCGAGCCCCGGCGGTGGCAGGGAACACCGCCCCGTGCCCTACCTTCCATGATGGAGATGTGCACGGCTCTCCTCCGGGTGCGGGGCACGCTGCTCAGGCGGGGGCCGTGGGTGATGGAGGGGCAGCTCCGGCTCGGCACCAGTCCTGCCCTGGGGACAAGAATGGGACGGTGTCAGAGCCCCCGCCGGTGGCAGAGCCCCGGGTGCACGGCAGCTCTGCAGCTGGGGTCTTACCGGTGAATCTCGGGGGGCTCCCTCTTGATCTTGGCGCTGGACTCCATCACCTCCTTTGCCACGCGGCCACTGCAGGCAGGTGAAGAACGGCAGCCGTGAGGATGTGACCACCGCGCGGCGAGCCGCGAGCTCCCCCCACGGCACAGCATGCCCTGGCACGGCACGGCCCCCTCCCCACGCACACGGGCCAGTGGGGGGGTTCTCCCCATGGCGCCAGGGGAAGGCAGACACATTTGCTGGAAATAAGGGTGATGGGAAGAGCAAGGAAAGGATGAGCAGACACCTCTGCCACCACATTTTGCTGCGTCTCCTGGCATGCGATGCTGGACACCATGGGGTCACCTCCCCTCCGGGGGACACACACGCCATGGGCCCTCCCATGCCAGCAAGGAGGGCGCCGGCACTATGCGCCTCCCCGCTGGGGTCTCTCGTCCCGCAGAGATACCAGGTCCCATGTCCAGGCTCTTGCTCCAGGGCCAGGCAGGAGCAACAGCCCCCAGGAATTCAGGAACTGCGGTGCTTCATTTCACTCCGCGTTCTCAAAAACCAAACCCCAAAGACCCCCCCGCCCCTGTCCTCTCCCCTCTTCCACTCCTGTCCCCCCAAAAACCTGCCGTTCTGGGGCTGAGGCGAGGTTTGCCAGCTGCGAAACAGAGAACAAAGCGGTGATGGCCTTGCTGGGGCGGCATCGCTGCAATGGGAGGACCTCTGGTGACAGGAGGACCCTTAGCAAGTCCTCAGACCACTGCAGCCCTGAACTGCTCCCCAAAGCACGTCTAAAGGAGCATCCGAAAATATATCCAGTAACTGCTACTTACTGTCATTATTTACCTGTATCGGAACCGGCTTCCCTTGAAGAACAAGTTGCTGCTGGACACCGTCCGGACCTGGCTCGACTTCTCCAACCTGCAACAGCACCGAGGGCTGCGTGAGCGTCCTGCGCCGCTGGCAGGCGCTGAGCACCGGGCAGGGTACGGCCCCCGGCACTGCTTCACGGCAAAGCCTCCGCCCGGCTCTGTTTCCAGTGCACCGCGCCGGCGGTGAGGACTGCTTGCTCTGCTGACGCTGGTACAGCATCACCCCCGCCAGACTGACCTCCAGCACGGAGGGAGCGGAGCCCAGCGCCGCTGGCAAACGGCAGCAAGGCCAAATCACAAGAGCAAAGCCCTGGAGATGCGAACCACCACCAGGAATGAAGCAAGCTGCTGGCAGTGGTGGGGTGGCACCAGCTGGGGGGACACGAGCACCTGGACCATCACAGCATCACCTCACAGCCCTCTCCACCAGCACAGCACGTCCCTGCCCGTGCCCGGGCTCCCGGCAGACTCGCTGCCAAGGGCTTCCCCAGCGGCTGGAGGGGGGCTCGGGCTGCAGGTCACACCGGGTCCCCCTGGGCCACCAGTGAGCACCTGCACATGGGAGCTGCACAGGGCTGGAGCTCCCCAGGGGGCTAAACCCCCCCCCCCCAACCTCTGCGTCGCAGGGCTGCGGGAATCGGCCCGTCCCAGGCTGGTTGGCGCTCGCTGGGGTCAGCCCGGCCAGCGGTGGGTCACACCACCGGGAGGGACAGTCCCGACTCCTCCTCGCCCCGGGGAGCCGGTCCCTCGCCCCAGCAGGAGCCCCGCGGCACCTCGGCCGAGCCCACAGTCCACTCCACCGGGCGCATAATCCAGCAGCAATTTACTGACATGATTAATCATAAAAAGATTTGTAAAGCAATATTGCAATTTCATTTCATGTTAATATAATGAGAAATGAAACCTGCTGATTGCAGCTGCTGATTGCAGTATTCCCAAAGAGAATACATCACTCGCATCTTGCTGATTAAAATAAAACTCATTACAAAGCACAAAGCAGGCTATTTTTAAGTACAACACGAGCAGGATGGTAAAACCAAACTGTTCCACCTGGCACCTCCCTGTTTTTTTGGCAGACAGTCCAGCCGCAACCTTTCCCTTTCTGTTTGAGAGCCCAATTAACCACACCAGGGGCAGAAGAGCTGCCTCGGTGGCCGTGAACCGGGGAGCCCAGAGCTCCTGGGGAAGGACAAAACCTTCCCCATCCTCCCCAGGCAGGATCTCCCACCGCCTGGGTGAGACCCCCAGCTCAGAGGGCCCCCAAAGCCAGGGGATGCAGGGATGGTCCCTCGAGCCACCGTCCCCAGCTGCCCAGGCTTGCGGCCGCAGCCCCGACTGCGCCTCACCGCCTCGGTCCCTTGAATATTTCCCCATGCATAATTAACTTGTTCCCCAAGAGCTTAGAAGCAGATTATTTCTGAAAGTTTCTGAGCCTTCCCCATTAAAAGGCAGGCTTTTCTAAAGCACCCCGGGGCACTGGCTCGACCTCAGTGGGGATTTTAGCGCTGGATTCAGCACAAACAGACCCCGCAAAGCCATTTTGAAAATCCATCCCCGAATACTAGGTCAGAAAAATATCCCCTCGGTTTTGCTGGCCTCCGTCCCTGCTGCCTCCCGCACCGGCCGCGCGCAGCACACGCAGCACCTGAGCACCGGCGTGTGCGGGCTGGCTCCTGAACAAGCTGCCACGAACCTGGAAAACGCTAAAACCCGCCCGCTGCTGTGGGCAGGACTCGCGCGGGCTGCTCAGCATTAAAGGCTTGATCTCCAAACGACGAGTTTCAGTCTCGTGATTAAAGGTTTTCCCAGGGGGTACCGGCGCTTTTGGTGGCTGGTGACTCTGCCAGGGCCACCGGGCCGGGGGTGCCCCGCTGCCGGTGACAGCCAGAGCCCGAACCCCGGTACCTGGAGGGAGCCCTGGGGGGCGGGTGCTGCGCGGGGCAGCGCCGACCCACGGGGAGACGCAGAACACACCGCCCCGCACGCCCGGGCGGCCCCGCACTTACTTGTAGAACGCCTGGTTTTCTATCCCACACTTCCAGAGGTGTTTGCAGGCTTCTGGTGTTGGGGCAAAATACGTAAGAACAATTTTCTTTTCCTAAAGGAGAAAGAGAAGGAGTCGGCAGGGGAACAAGTGACGGGTGCCCACCGGGCGGGAGGCAGGGAACGCGGACGGAGGCCGGAGCAGCCGGAGCTGGAGAGCGGTGCTGGTGTGGGGCAGACACTCTTCCAGAGCTGCTCCGGACACAGGGAGACGTTGGAGCATCAGTGGAGACGCCGCCACAGCACCTCGCAGGAGGGACGGGCAGCCGTGTGCGCCGGTGAACTGCCACCCACCACCTCCCGCTCACCTGCGCTTCTGCATGGCCAGAAATCCATGTTTAAAAACATCATGCTGACGGCTTGCATAGGAGCCAATTTCAGCCGGAGGTTTTCAGGCTGATTACATTAACCAGGGCTGACCGAGCGGGATGGCGGTAACAAATAACCACACAATCCCAAAAGCGGCACTTGGCGGGGGGGGGGGCAGGCATGGCGAGAAGCTGTGAGAGGTCCCGGGCTGCTGCGGAGGGCAGAGCTCTCGCCACGGCACAGCCCGGGCTCACCCGGTGTCTGCAGGCTCTAACGCCCAGAGCAAGGTGCTAGCGGGAGCAGGGAGGTGACCCCAGCGCTGCCACCAAACTGCAGCCCCCGCCACCGTGCCCGTGTCCCTGCACCGCGGGCAGAGGGTGATGCTGCAGGCTGCAGCCTGCCACGCGCACGGAGAACCTGCTGAGGCAACGACCACGGCTGCGCTCGGGACGTCCCACGGGGAGGGAGAGCACTCACCTCTTTCTGACTTACGTACAAATAGAAAGTCTTCCCTTCGAATTTCATTTTGGTCACCTCGTTCCTGGAAGGACAGGGAGGGGCAGGTGAGAGGCGGCATGGAGCGCATCGCAACCCGGCTGCCGCACCGGCGCAGCCCTGGCCAAAGCGCTGCCTGGGACCTGCAGGTGACAAGCTGGTGCTTTGGGGGTGGCAGCCTCGAGAGCCTCTTTTCTGTCCCTGGGAGGCGCCACGGGGCGGTGACAGGAACCCCGGCTCAGAAACCACCAGCTGAAAAAGGGGGACGCCCTGGGGTGAGGCTGATGGTTGGGGAGACATCCCGGAGTCACTGGGACCTCGTCACACGGGCACCGGCCGGGTGGCAACGCTGGGTTCAGTGGGACTGGAGGGGCTTTCAGGGGACTCGGTCAATACACGGGCAATGCGGGTTAATGTCGGCAAATGTAGAAAATAAGAAGTCTGGGGGCAACACAGCAATGGAGGGAGAGAGCGGCTCACACGGGGGCCTTGTGGCGCACTGACCGGGAGCGGGATTAGCAGCCAAGGGGGGAAAGTCCTCGGGGCCAGCAGCCCGGCGTACACTGCGGCAGTGGAGGCAGAGAGGCTCCCGCGCTCCTCCAAGGGCAGGACAGAGCAAGGAGTGACACCCTGAGCACACATCGCAGGCTCCGCTCAGCGCCGCTCTCCCCGTCTCCGGAGAGTCCTGCGCCCCAGCAGCGCAGCGACCGCACGGCACCGTGACGAGGACTGGTTTTCTCCCCTGCTTCTGAGAGGCGGGCGTGCAAGCTCACGGGTGCACTGGCACAAGCGTGTGCAGGGCACGGGATGGGTTTTCCAGCTGCTGCAGCATCTCTCCTGTCCATGTCCTCTGCTCAGACCCCGTCCTGGCTCAGACGTGGGCGCTGGGTGCACTTGCCCTGTCCCCTACGGGCACATGGCTCCTACCCCCGTGCGGTGTGAGTGCCCGGGAAGGCATCCAGCACTGGGATCGCCCAGGCGTCCCATCTGCCGGAGCTCACCCGAGCATCCCTCAGACGCCCTGGGCTGACGTGGGGCACTCATGGCCCCTGCCCCATAGCACCGCGCGCATCTCGTGACCGAGCGAGCAGAAGCGAGCCGGCCGGCGCAGCTCCAAGTGAGCGGGGCGCTGCAGGCGACGTCGGGGCGGGAACTCACCACTTGATGAAGTGAACTCTCTTGTTTCCCTGCAGAACAACAAAACCGAAGGGAGTGAAGGCCAAAAACGCCGCGTTCCCCGACACGTCCTGGAAGACAACAGCAATTTCTCAGCAAACTGTTGCCAAACTGGGAAAGCTTATACAGCAATGGTGACCCCCGGCCCCAGAGGCGGTGGCGATGCAGAATCCTCCGCTGACGCTGCCAGCGGGATGCTCCCGGCAGGTTCTCAGGGACCGTGACACCCCGCACACCCAGCAGAACCCGCAGCCGAGTAACGGGGCTGCTGGTCCAGCGGCGCTAATGAGGAGAAACCGCAATACAGCTCCCCGCCCCAGCCGTCCCCTCTGCTTACTAGAGAGGAATAAACAGCCAAAGCAGTGCCCCACCAGCCCTCTCACTAGTAATTAAACCAGAAAACGGTAAAAACCCGTTACGCTTGACTCCCTCAGAGCCCTGCACAGCCAGTGCAGCTGGGCGGCAGCGAAACAGTTTAAAACCAATAATTAGTGTCAGGTACAGAGCAAGGCAGCAGTTTAACTTAATCATAATGTCTAGACTCCGGGGAAGCAGTCATTAACTGCACTGGTGTGCACGGGAAAAACAGACACACGGAATTTCAAAAATATTATGAAACAGTCGTGGCCGATCAGTAGTTGTTAGATTCGCCCTGACTTTTATTTAGCCAGCAGCCGGCAGATGGCTTTCCAAGGATGCTGAGCCGAAGGGAAGGCGCATGCCAGGCTCGGGATTTCTGGTGCATTGGGCAGGCAAAGCAGGTAAGGAATTTTACAGGGGCGGTTGCAGAAGAGCAAGGCCCGGTTGGTGTCTGCGATGTTTTCTCGGGGCAAAGCATGGCACGGGCTGCCTCAGCAGTGTCCGCAGGGCAGCTCTGATCACCACCGGGACGCCCCGTGCCCGGGATCGCCCCAGCTCAGGAGTACAACTCTCCCCTCTGCCCCCCGTTGTGCCCTTCCCTGGCTTAATCAAGAGGTGAGACGTCTTCTCTGCTGTTTGCTCTCCTCCCCAGGATACCGCTTTGGGGTTGCTCTGCTGGCACGGTGCAGGGACGGCCACCTCAAATGCGTGCCAGGGCTGCGCAGGGAGCCAGCGTTGTGATAGGATCTTCTGAATTTGAACAGAGAGCAAATTGGTTTTAAGTCCAGATTAGGTCAAAAATCCCTCTTAATCTGTCAAGGGTGAATGGCCAAAAGCAGAGCGCGCTGAACCTCAACCCACTGCCCCACACAAGGCAAGATGTGAATCCCCAAACTCATCGTGTCCGAGATGCAGCCGCCCGGTCTTGCGCAGTAACAAAGATTTCTGTGCATCTTCGCAGAAACCAGCCCAGCAGCAGCTCCTGCAGCTCCGGCCTTGGGCTGCCCAAAGCGCTTTGGCTCTTTCCCAAACCCGGGAAAACCCTTGGGAAAGGGAGAAGCAGGGTCTCGGCAGANACACACCGACCCACTCCGTCCTGCCCTGGCGATGGCTGACACTGCAGCGAGCAGGGCACGTTGAAGATCAACGGAGCGCAGGCTGGAAGCTGCAGGGTTTTGGGATTGCTGCTTTGGGATGGGAGGAGTGGGGCCGAGCTCCCCCCGGTTGGGGTGGAGGAGGGGAGCAGGGTGCCCCTGGGAAAGGTGTGGGGTGCTGGGGGGGAGGATGGGGAGCTGGAGGTGCAGGTGCTCATTAGGGGTTGGGGATGCTAAATGGGGCACAGCACCCTACAGGGAAACAAGAGCAAAGCAGAGACGTGTCCAGCACCGGCACGGAGCGGGACGAGCCCAACTTCGCCCCCAGGGCAGCACGGCCCGATCCAGCCGGCAAGGCAGGAGCGCTGAACTGGCACGGTGATTCAGCTCTCCAGCCTGGCAACCTCTTCAGCATTCACAGACTGTCCGTAAACGGGACACCCCCCCTCCAGGTCAGGTGTATTTACCACAATTGTGTATTTATATGGCATAATTCAGTTGAAAGCCCCCGGGGACCACAGAGCAGGCACTGCCCTTGGGAGTAAAATTCTCTGTCTGCTTTGCATCTCGCATCCATCTGCATGCGATGGGATTATAAGGGACCAGGGAGAGCCAAATGCAATGACATCTACAGTCAATAAAAAGCATTTCAAACAGAAAACTGGATTACTGGCCAGGGAAGAGCAGAGCAATAGACTGTCCGGGTCAGATTAATGCTTATTGGTTTCTCAGGCACATTACCGACCTTGTTCCTGCCTCCAAATTACATGCTTTAGCAGAAGATGATCGGCCACTGTCTTTTATAGCTGTCTGCATGTGAAAACGCTTTCTTACGGCTTCCCTAAATACCCTCTGGAAGGATTTTGGAGTACTCGCCCTCCGCGCCCCCTCTGTGCACACATGCCCACTTGCGGCTGGTTTCCACGGCCGGAGCGGGCTGACAGCTCCGGCACATCCCACCGACCGCAGCTCTGCCGGCGCACAATGCACCAGCCGGGGACAAATGGCGGCACTCCAGAGCGTCACTCGTACCTCTGCAGCTTGTTCCCGGCCGGAGCGAGAAACTCAGCGCAGGGAACAGCCTTCAGAAAACTGTTTTACCTTGCAAGGGTGTGGGTCAACCCCGTAGGTCTCCAGAGTCTGGGCTTTCCTGAGGAAATTCAGCTCCGAAGTAGCTGGTGTCTGCCCACTACAGCAGGGAAAAAAAGGACAAACAAGAGCATTCCATGGAAGACGTGAAGATGAAAGGCAGCCCTCGGCTCCAGGGTTTCTGTTAACCAGGGGCATCAGTGGTGGCACATCCCCGTTACGTCCATCAGCACAACCACACTGCACCAGCAGCACCAGAAAGAACCCAAATTGAAGAGTTAACTGCAAAATTTAGGGCAGGATTTCCTATATGCAGCACAGGCAGTCCTTCATGGGGGCAGGAACGGGGAGGTTGCCGGGCAGAAGGCAGCAGCCCACCGCACATAAGGGTGGTGGGAGGGGATCTATGGGTGACAGGGGTTGGTCACTGTTCCCATCTCACCGGGGAAGACCGGGGACATCCCCCCCCCGCCCCAGGTTGTGCTGGCTGAGCCAAAAGCCAGGAGTGGGAGAAACCCCTCCCTGGGGCAGGAGGGAACGGGTCTGATTTTGCCGCATTGCTGGCCTAGCTTTTTATTTGTCTGCTCTTTCTGTGGCTTGTCCTTGACCGCCCCATCGCGTTTTCCTTTCAGCGGGCAGAGGTTTGGTGGGACGCGGCAGCTCCTCTCACAGGGTGATTTGTTGTGATGCCTCTACGCCATCAAACGACCTGCACTCCCACAGCCTGCGCTGCTCGGCATTTTTTACTGTTGCCGACGCTGCCAAGAGCGCCGCTGGATCTGACAGACCAGAGCCGCGAGTGCTCACCCCATGGCACAACTGAAAATCCCAAACAGGGATAAAAACCAGCCGAGCGTCAGTAACCCCCACAGCGGCCGACGCTCCCGCTCGGCAAAGCCCCCAGCTGTACCTCAGCTCCGACTTGTGGATCTCCGCAATTTTCCTCTCCAGCTTCTCCGAGTGTTTGGGGAAGAACTGGAACTTGGAGCTGTAGCCTTCCGGGTGCTTCCCGGGGTCATAGTCCCCGATCTCGGCTGGGGGGAGACAGAACAGGTCAGGAACAGCAGCACAACCCAGCCGGCAGCGTGTCCCCCCACCCCGGCAGCGCCAGCCTCGGCAGCGGAGCTGGTGGCAACTGGGCGCAGGGTCGGGGCTCAGAGCACCCCGGGAACACTGCTCCGACCTGGCCGTGCTTCCCATTAGGAAGCATCATTTGTAAGGCACTAACTGTGTCCAATTAATTTCACCGTTTGCTTGGGAATCACCCGCCAGCAGATGGTTGCTGTCCCGAATTTATTAATTCCTCAAGCTATTTGCCAAGACCCTCCCGGGAGTCGCGCCAGCTCTGTGCGATGGCAGCCCTGCGGCCGCTGGCCCCGAGCGCCCTGGGGGCACCCCCAACCCCCACCCCGACCCCAGCTGGGAACAAGGCAGTGAGCGAATTCTGCTCGCCCAGGGGATGCAACTGCGCCTTGAAAAAACATAATTAGCTGGAAATCTGTAAAACGACATTGAGAAAAGCTCCTTCCCCTCTGCCTGCCCCAGGGAAGCGCTGCCGGGCACAGGCTGACGCAGCAGCACTGCCCTGCGGTGGGGCTGGGGGGGGCTGCCTGCGATGGGATTGACCCCCCGCCTGGAAAACCTGCTGCAAGCCTGGGCAAGCTGCAAGCGCAGCGACAGGAGGTCTGTCCTCAAGACAGTCCCAGCGACCCCGAGCACTGGGACCAGGGTGTGCCGAAATGCCCGAGACAACCCGATTTCGGACCTCAGCCCCGCTCTCTCCTGGGCGCGGGCTGACGCAGCTCCGCTCCCTCTCCCAGCACCCGGCGGGAGCCGGCAGCCACCGCTGATGGAGTTTCGCTGGAGCACGGCTCTGTGGCTGGTGGCTCCCACTGGGATTTACAGTCATCCGGCAGCCTCCTGCCGCTGGGGATGAAAGGACCTTGCTCTGATTTAATTCCCTCCAGCCTCAGGTCCTCGGTGGGATGGAGACATTACATTAATTTTTGTTTCCTGCTTAAAACGCCAAAAGGGGGGAAACATGCCAGCACTGCAAAATAACTAAAAAATGCTTTGCTGCTGAAATCTGTCTTTTCAGAGTGCTGGGGTGCACCTCCCCAGCTCGTCCCAACTGCAGAGAGGGGTCCCGGCAAGGCGCGGAGCCGAGCCCCCTGGGGTGGAGAAGCCCACCGGCGCGCCCGGCACGGCGCTGCTAACGGCACGTCAACGTGCTTTTCCACCACGCCAGCACCACCCGGCCCTTCCGGACAGCCCGAGGCGCCTCGCTGAGCACCCGGGTGCTGCCCCACGCCGAGCAGACGCCGGCCACCTCGGTGCTCTCGGTGCGGCGGAGGCAGGAGCAGGCAGAGCCACGCCGGCAGGAAAACCGTCAGGAGGGCACATCTGGCAAAAGGTGTTCAGCAGTTTTCCCACCTCCTGCTCCGAACTCCACCAGCGCCTCTGCAACTTGTCGGCAAAGGCACTTTCCTTGCCGAGGCACTCGGCAGCGAGCAATGAGCTCACCCGACACCGTCTTCTTCTGTCGCAGCAATCTGCAAAACTGCAGATAGCTCTGGAGCCCTCTTTGCAACCGCAAAGCGCCGGCGCTTGCCAGAGTTACCACGGGCTGTGCACAGCCACAGAGAGAGAACTGCTTTGTCTAAGGGCTGCTTCGGCCTCTGGACAAGCACAGAACCAGGAGACACAGGCCGGATTAGCCACGGGGACGCCTACGGGGACGCTGCTGCCCGAATGCCGGTGGGACAGCTCAGGGAGCAGACGGCAGCGCGGGGATTCTGCGGTGGGGGAGAGCCCAACATCAACCTCAGCCTCCTCCAGCCCAGCACTGCGCGGCACAAGCACAGTCCCGACACCCGAGCCCCGCACCGGCGGGGTGACATTTGTATTCCAGGTGCAGTGATCTGTTGTAAGTGAAATAATGTAATCAGTACTTAGCATGAAAAGCAAATTTATCTTGTCAAAAAGCATTACCTTGAAGGATATAGGCGGCCAACAAAGCCGCATCCGAAGTCTTGCAGAGGAGACGGCCGTGGTAGAGATCCCGTTTTATCTGCAGGAAGACTAAATACCTGAGGACAGAAGAGATAGTCCATTTATTAAGCAAAGTTTAAATTGCCTAAACAGGCAATTTAGATGTGGAATATCTGCCACGAGACACTTGCACTAACACTTCTCTCGGAGCAGCCCATTGACAAGACATCTGTTCGTTAGGAGCGAACGAGTGCTAATCACCGGGCAGCTCCCCTGGTCAGGGCCGGTGTTGGAGCTCAGACCTCCACGTCCCAGCGCCGCTCCAGCCTGCAGGGACACGGGGCCTGCCACAGTGCTGGCACTCGAGCCCGAGGGCTGATGGAGGTCTCCAGCGATCCGGCTCTCCGCCAGCATGGCCACGCACAGCAGGGCAGTGCTGCTGGCAGGGACAAAGGGCTCCCCTGGGCACAGAGATACCGGGATGCGCATTCCCACCAGGGAAAACACGGAAAGGAGGAAAGGTCAGGGGCTGACCTGCTGGAGAGCAGCTCTGGGGAAAGGGACCTGGGAGGCCTGGGGATGGCCATGAGGCAGCCATGTGCCCTGGGGGCCAAGAAGGCCAACGGCATCCTGGGGGGCATCAAGAAGAGTGTGGCCAGCAGGTGGAGGGAGGTCATCCTCCCCCTCTGCTCTGCCCTGGGGAGGCCACATCTGGAGCGCTGTGTCCAGCTGTGGGCTCCCCGGGTCAAGAAGGACAGGGCACTGCTGGAGAGGGTCCAGCAAAGGGCTACGGAGGTGATGAGGGGACTGGAGCATCTTTCTGATGAGGAAAGGCTGAGGGACGTGGGGCTGTTCAGTCTGGAGGAGAGAAGGCTGAGGGGGGATCTTATCAACGCTCATCAGTACCCAAAGGGAGGGTGCCGGGGGTGGGAACAGTCTTTGTTCAGTGGTCCCAGTGACAGGACAGGAGGGAACGGGCACAAACTCGAACATTGGAAGTTCCATCCGAACCTGAGGAGGGACTTCTTTGCTGTGGGGGTGGCAGAGCAGTGGCACAGGCTGCCCAGAGAGGTGGGGGAGTCTCCCCCTCTGGAGCCATTCCAACCCCGCCTGGACGCCGTCCTGTGCCACTGCTGGAGGTGCCCCTGCTCTGGCAGGGGGTGGCACGGGGTGAGCTCCAGAGGGCCCTTCCAGCCATGACCAGTCTGGGATTCTGTGTGAAACTTGGACAAGGAGGTGCTGGTCCCCTCTGCCCGACAGCCCCTGCAGTCCCCCGCTATGCTTCACCCTATTTTGGGCAGCAGTGCCCAAATGTAATTGCAATGGCCCCAGCCCTCCACAAGGTCTCCAGGGCTGATGCTCTGAAGGGGGTCTCATGGTCCTGAGCCCACCAGTGACCGCTGCGTTTCCCAGTCCTGCATCCTTGTGCAGCTGTTCAGGTTCCCCATGAGGTGATTTTCTCCTTCCCCAACGTTCTGTGTCCTTCCAGGTCTCTGTGTCCGCACCCACCTCCCCGCTCCGTGCTCACCAATGATCAACACTACGGCACCCCGAGCGAGCTGCCTCTTGCGCTCGCCCATCTCCATCGCCACGCACCAAAGCCCAGAGAAAAGATAAACTATGTTGGGAAATTACATATACAAATAAATTTCAACCTCACTAACAGTTTGGGCTGAGTCATGTGCCAACGCATTTAGGAAAACCTTTTGATGGTAAAACGTAAGTGATAGAGCGGAGGAGTAAAATGGAAATCGGAGTGCTCAAAAATGTGTTTAAATAATCAGACTTGCACTCTGCAATATCTCAGTCATGCTTCGTTTCTCAAATCCGTATTTATGATGAGATAAACCACTAATTTTCACAGATAAAATATATTAAAGAGAAATCCAGATATTAAAGTGCACTCGGTGCAGGGGAAAGTGAATTTTAAGCCCAGGTTTCAGCGGCAGTTGCAGGCACACCGCGAAGGGCAGCGGGTGGGGGCAGCCCACCCATATGGTGGGGGACGCGTGGGGGCCTGTCAGCGCCGACCCCGGACAGCCCGAGCCCGGCTGGGCTGCGGAGCCCACGCTCCCACCAGCCGCAGGGCACGAAAGGGGCCGGAGGGGGCTGCAGCGCCGAAGCGGGCTAATCCTGTATCCGTGGTTCTTCTGCTCCCGGTCCCCACCGTCGCCTCTGGGGCGCCGGCAGCCTCAGCGGCTGGGGGACGGGGTGACAAACGCTGCAGCTGCCTGAGCACACCCGCGAGGGGCCAGCGGGGAGGGAGACCCCCAGCACCCTTGTCCAGCCCAAGACCGTCGCTGCGCCAGCCCTTCCCCGGCACAGACCTCGCAAAGAGCGCATCCCCAAGCGGGTTTAACCCTGCCAAGCCCTCGGCCCCGCTCGCGTGCCCCCCCAGGACCCCCCGGTTCCCTTTACGCAGGGCGAGGCTGTAGATCTGGGCTGGTTTTACAAACAAAAACCATCCAGCAGGTGCCGAACAGGTCTGCCAAAGCCGTGCCTGTGCCTTGGGAACACCCCCTGGGAATGGGGGCCTCCGTGGGGCAGCGGGACCAGGCTGCCTTGGAAAAGGGCATTAACGATGGGAAATAATTCTGAGCTGGCCCCGGCAAGCCCCGGGCTGGCCTCGTCCCCGATGCTCTTTGGGTCCAGCTCCCACCCTCGGTGGTAAATCTGTGAGCGGCATTTCAATTCTCCCCACCGTGCTTGCCAACTGCAGCTGTTTGCTAATCTCCCCTTAAAGAAAAGAAATACAATTAACATACTGTACGTGCAGCTTAATGCCCACTTAATAGCTGTCATTGCCCAGAGACAGTCTTTGGCCGTTTCCCATTTCAATGAAGGGCCGGTGGCTGCACAGGGTTGCAGTTGCCGGCAGTAAACATAAAATCTGCAAACTAAATAAATGCCTCTTAAGCAAAACGAGGAGTTATCTCCATGTGAAACTATTCCTGGGCGCTTCTGTGGGTCCCCTAAAATGTGTTTGTATGAAAAATCCAATCGATCATACCCAAGAGAGCTGATTACAGCAGCAGAAAGAGCGGCATTCAGGACATGAAGACACTTTCAAAGCAGCAAATGTGCACAGGGCTCTTTACAAACGCTGTCATCCTAATCCGCATCTCCCCTCTACGCTCAGGCCCGAAGAACCGAAACTTTCTCAGGGTTCCAAACAACATCGCAAGGTTTTTTTTTAGTTTTGGTTTTCAGAAACAGCTCACCATCCTCTACTTCTTCTAACTGATCTGCCAAACAAAAATACACAGTTTATTAATGCACAACTGAAGTACAAAGCTGAGCCTGGGTATATTCCACAAACGCTCCACAACAGGCTGCAAAAGCCCAGACATCCTCTCTCTCATTTGCCGCCCGCAGAAACAGACTCAAAATCCCAAGAATTAAATCCTGGAATATATTTAGCTCTATCAGTAAGCCTACTTAATGCTCGACGTGCTCAAGCACGGACACCGCTATTCCTCGGGAATATTTAGTGGAATCCAGAGCATCGCCCCCCAGGCAAACGGAGAAATGGCAACCCAGCGTGGGTGGCGCGGCTTCGGGCTGCTGAGACCGAGCCGCTCCCAGCGAGTGACAGGGGCTACTTGTCACCATCGGAGGGTATTCGGGGCCAAGATGTTGGGGGTCCTGCAATTTGCAGCAGCTGAGTGTCCACAGTGCGACACAGCATTTGCAGCCGCCTCTGAAGGCATCAAGAGAAGGTTTGGGCCACTTTTGTCCCTGTTTTTACAGGTGAGCGGGGGCCTTCCTTCTGCAGGACCGCCATCTCCTGCCCTGGACTAAGGTACACCACAGGTGAGAGCGCGGTTAGGAAGAGGGGAGCGCTGCAGCTGCACCCGCAAATAATAATGTTGTTTTTTCCCCACACCCAGACCCTCTGCTCACTGACACAGCTCGCTGGCGTTGTCTGGAGCCCTCACCCACGCTCTGGCAGATGGCACCCTGCAAGTTTTGCACCCTTTCGCACCCCAACCTCGAGCCAGGGCACAGCCAGAAAAAGCATTTCCGCAGTCATTTCCTCACCGGTCGCCTCTCCAGACCATCTCCCTGGCCTGGACTTCACACGAGGACACACGCAAACGACTCCAAGCAGAAGGAAAGTGAAGCATTTCCCTCCTAGACCTTGTGAGGAGCAGCCGGCTCCTGCCGCAGCAGCCCAGCTCCAGGGGGTCAGCAGCCAGCACTTTTTAGCCCCAAAACACTTTCGGATCCTTTGAATTGACTGGATGCTTTTCTCAGGAGTCTGCAGATGCCCACGCGCCAGGAGCGAGCTGACCGACTTCCTACAGTACAAACACGCCCGCGCTGCGGAGCCAGGGAAAACCAGCCAAGTACTCTGAAAATCAGGAGGGCGCAGCGCAGCCCGGCAGAGGGGAGCGGCGGACACTGCCGACGCCACCCTGGCACCCGGCCGGGGCCCCCTCTGCCCTCCCGCTCCTGGTCCCTCCCCAGGCAGCCACTGCAGCGCGCCGGGGTGGCCACCACCCCAGTACCGACGTGTCAGATGCTCCAGAGGTTCTGGTGGCACCAGTATGAGGCGGTGAGAGGTTTGCGGTGCAGCTGAGTGCTCCACGCCAAAACCTGCCACCTTCCACCTTGACCGGCTGAGAGAGTTGGGGGTGCTCAGCCTGGAGAAGAGAAGGCTCCGGGGAGACCTCAGAGCCCCTTCCAGTGCCTAAAGGGGCTCCAGCAGAGCTGGGGAGGGACTTTTCCCAAGGGCATGGAGTGATGGGACGAGGGGGAACGGCTTCAGACTGGCAGAGGGCAGATNTGTGCGTGCGGTGAGCCCCTGGCGCAGGGTGCCCCGAGAAGCTGTGGCTGCCCCATCCCTGGAGGTGTTCAAGGCCAGGTTGGACGGGGCTGGGAGCAACCTGGGCTGGGGGGAGGTGTCCCTGCCCAGGGCAGGGGGTGGCACTGGGTGGTCTTTAAGGTCCCTTCCAACCCAAACCACTCTATGATTCCACCGGCATGCCAGCCCCTTATTCATCATTTATTTCTCTCTGCTTTTTACTGTAAGTTCCTGGATGCATTTAGGAAGAAGCAACTTCTCCCCACAATACAATAGAGAATGAAGGGGTACTGATGCTGTCTGCGGGGAGACACGGACATGGTGCTGTGTGAGATCCAGCGGCAGCTGGCCTGCCTCCATCTCTGGAGCTCGAGGAGAGGAGAGGAGAGGAGAGGAGAGCAG
>VZSZ01001547.1:84222-95190 GCA_013398815.1 Ibidorhyncha struthersii | reverse complement strand
AGAGGAGAGGAGAGGAGAGGAGGAGAGGTCCCTGCACAAGCTGTCCTTTGTCTCCGCATGACATTGGAGGAGGATGGCCGGTGAGCAGGAGCTGCTACCCAAAAGGTGACAGTCCCCTAATCACCCAAAGCACTCTGATGGCAAATCCCAAGCCCTCTCCTGGGTGCAGAACTCCCAAGGGACCTTGCATCCCTGACGGTAACACCACTGACACTTGCCAGGACCAAGCGCAGATCAGACCCAGGGGACACCACTGAGTTCTTCAGCACCACTGAGGAGGTTCATCCACACCACATCTCCTCTAATTACATCCTCAACAAATGGTCCCAGAGACACGACGGGTGTCTCGGTGAGCGCTGGGGCTGACCCATCTGCCCTTCTTTACTTTCCGTGTTGCCGGTTCATTTAAAGCTTCTCGACCTGGGTGCAAATCCAGTGGAGAGCAGAGCAGCCCAGATGCCCCCACCACCTGGGAGGGGAGCAGGGAGCCTTTACTCCTGATCTGAGGAAAATCTGGAAAACATCTAAGCACGGCTGAGGAACTCACTGCCAGCTTCACTTTAAAAGGTGGTGGACATCTTGCAGAGAGCCGCAATGGACCCTGTCATGGGGAGGGTGGGTGCCACCACTGCCCCAGTGGTGGTCCCCGCTGCCACGGCCGGGTCTGGTGTCTCACTGCCACGGGCACCTTTAAACATCTGTAGTAAATTTTATTCAGCATTTAATGGAGCCTGCGTGCCCCAAACCTGCCGTATTTGGGAACTCAAAACCAAGGCTGGCGTCGCCCACCCAGCCCTCGGGTGAGGCTGAAGTGCTTCTCGCCCCCCTGCCCCAGGGCACAGCGGGCAAGCGATGCAGCCTGCACCCTGCGCTTGGTGGAGCGGCGGCAGAGGCACCGCAGCGGCGAGCTGCTGGAGGAGCAAGGGGACCTGCTCTGGGAGTAGGTGACTGCCCTGGCCGCGGGCTGGTGGGGGACATGGGGTGCCCACGCCATGGCAGTGCTCCATGCCCTTGGCACGCTCCCTCCGGCACGCCGGCACCCAGTCCACACCCTTATAACCACCTTCTCCCCAACAAACCCCTTGCAAAGACAACTAGGAATTATTTGCAGCAATAATGGCCAAAGGCTCCAGGGGAAAAACGCAGAAACCTTTAGAAAAAGGCACCAGCCCAGCTGCCGCAGAGACCCGACCCCGCACGGCACGGCTGGCAGGGGGGCCCGGGCTGTCGTGCCCCGGAGATCCACAGTCACGACTTGCTTTCCAAAGCTGCAGCAATTTCTCAGCAAGTGCTCTTCACGTCCTTCCTTCTGGCAGGAAGAGCGGCATGAAGAGCCCCTAAAGATAGAAACTCGAGAGAAGCGCTGTCAAGTTTCTGCACTGCAGTTTGCCCCCCATTTCTCCCAGAGCATTCATGCCGCTTTACGTCAAAGGGATGTGGCTAATTACTTCCAGGGGACGTCAAGGGAACTGGAGACACTCAAACCCTTCCCGACAGAGCGAGCACACGTAATGACACCCTGAGCTAGGGATGTGCTCAGGCACCGACAGCTGAGTCAGAAGTGGCAAGAGGATTAGCAGAAATCAGACTCTGGCAGGAGAACTGCTGCTCCTGCCTGAACCCACCTTCCTGCGCTGGCCGGGTGCTGCTGGAAGGGGGGTTCCAGCTGGAAGGAGAGATTTTGGATTGCTGCAGGGAAGGGCACGCGGCTGGGGCAGCCCAGCAGCCGTTCTGCATTGGCAGGATGGCAGGGACGTGGCGATGGGTGAGCAGCGCTCTACTCGCAGCACTTTGCCCTGGGAACGTGGCTTTTGTGCCCGACCGCAGCCAAAGACCACTTCAGTGGGTTCACACGCGCGGGTACTGCTCCCCGCCGGCCAGGGCGGCGCCACCCACCAACGGAGCACCGCGGGGATTCCCACGCTTTCCCCCCACAGCTGGGACAACCCAGAAACGTTCAGGTTTGTTTGGAAATCTAAACGGCCGTTGCTCTCCCTTGACTATAAACGGAGCCCAGCAGGGCGTGTTCCTGCCTTGGCCGAGCCCTCGCTGCCTGGTGCCGGCCGGTCCCCCCGTGCTGCGCTCTCACCTGGTGATCTCCTCCTTCAGAGCCGCGGGGTCCGTGGGATAAAACTTCACGCGGAAGCACATGGTGAAGGGAGGCTGGGCTGCAGCGAGAACAGCAACGCTGCCGTCACCAAATGGCAGGGCTCGTCCCCTCCGTCCTCCCGAACAACCCCGCTCATGGAGACGCTCAGATATTGCCGGGGGTGTCACCTGCCCTCCCCCTCACCCCCAAACACAGGCAGCTGCCCGGCTAAGGAGGGAGCAGAGGGGCACGGGGCCGTTCCCTGCTCTGGTGGCCATGAGGAGAGCAGATGTCGCCGGTAAAGCCGTGGGGAAGCGCCCGTGGCATCGTCTGCCGGCCACACAACCCGCTCCCCACTCGCCAGGAGAGCCCCAGCGCTGGCAAATCCCGCTTGGCTCATCCCCATCATTTCTGTCCCGGTCTCCGGCAAAGCCGGTGCCCCATGCCCATGTGCTGGGGGAGGCTGGCCAGCTGCGACCACAGTGGGACTGGTGGAGAATGGTCCCATTTTCAACCCAGCAGAACAGCTCTGTGGACAACCAAAAAGGGCCTTTTTCTGGGAGATGTGCTGGGAATCGACCCCAGAGGAGGAGGACTGGAGAAAATGGAGAAAATCTAAGCTGAAAGGAGCAGACGCTGTCTGTCCGGGACTGCTGCTCGCAGCAATACTCACCCCTCATCTGCTTCACAACCGACTTCGTAAATTCCAACCAATGCTGAAAGGAAAAAGAAGGCAATTAAAGCAACTCAGTAACAAATACTTTCAATTAATAACATTGACTCTTTGGGGCAAAATTAAAGAAACAAAAAAAAACCCTTCGCTTGAGGTAGAAGCCTATGCTGTGGCAGAGTCCGTGAGCTGCGGGGACTCGTGGGAGGTGTCTTCTTTTGCTCAACGGGACATGCTGTCCCCAGGCCAGGCGCAGTTTTCCATCGGTGACAACAACGTGGCCGAGTTACACAGCAAAGGCATTCCTCCTTCAGCCTGAGCAACCCTCGCTCTCGGCGCTCTGCTCACCGGCCGCCGGGCGAGCGGTCACAGCAAGAAGGTGACCGTGTTTGTGCTGAGATACTTCGTCCCCAGTTGGGAGAATCACCCTTCACGTGGTCGCACGTGTGCACGGGACGGTGTTGAAGAAGTGCATGGACTGGTCACTTTGAGATGCGATTTTTAAATCCTAAATCGAGGCCCTGCCTGCAAAATGTACAAACCCACCTCCCCGCAGGCTGGCGTCTCCAGAGAATGTGGGGCTCCCCGGGGCTCTGCCCGGTGTCCCCCTGACCCCCGCGGTGGCTGCGGGGAGGTGCAGCTCCTGGGGCGTGCGGCCGGCTGTGCCGCCGCAGTGCCGGCAGGCGGGAGCGCCGTTCTGCCGGGGCGGGCGATGGCTCCGCAGCGCTGGCTGCAACCACCGCCTGGAATCACCCAGCCCAGCCCCGACAGCGACTGGGATCTATAATTGCGGCATGACACCGGGAAGGTTGAGTTCAAGCCCGTATGTCTGAAATTACACTTCTGTGCCACCAAAAAGAACTCATCGAGCTCTGCCTGTAGCAAAGCCTCTGCAGTAGCTGCTGCTTTGATTTGACTTTCTTTGAGCGGGCACATTTAGGAAACAAAGTGCTGTCAGTCGAGAAGCGGCTTCAGATGCCTCTGTGTTGGGAAGGGGAACCCCAAAACACAAAAGCAAAATGACTACAGTTAATGCAAACAGCAGTCAGCGCAAACGATTACAGCCCCACAAAGATACATCACTGAAATCTGGGATTGCCATAGAAAACTCTTAAATATTAACATCCACCACTGAGACAAAACCAGTGAGCAGTGGCTCCACGTGGCTGCACAGACTGGGCTGGGATTCGCTTGGGCATCTCTGGGTGCATTGGGCACCTGATGCAGATGTGCTGCTGGCAGCACTGCAAAAAGCAGCGGCAGGGGTTGAGGGGGCCACGGCGTGCCCAGTTACCCGGGGGTCTGGTCCCTCACGTCAGTAAATCCCGTGACTGTGCAGCCCCTCGGGCGTGAGGCTTTGGGAAGCCCAGGGGCGTGGGGCACCCCCGCGGGATCCAATGGCCACCGGCAGTCCTGGTGCTCCGACAGCAGCTTTGGGGATGGGAACACCACAGAGGGTTCCTGTGGGAAAAGCCTGCCCCGGTACCGGGAACCCGCTGCAGGACCAAGGGAACTTCCAGGTCGTGATGGTCCCCACCATGCTGGGAAGAAGCACCGTTGCCTTTTGGACTGCGCCAAAACGGTTTGAGTGCCGGCATCAGCATCCCCTGACCCGGACCCAACAGGGGGCCGGGAAACGATGGGTAAGGGGCAGGATTTCTTCTCTTTTTCTTCACTTTTCAGCATCTCTGCTGTCCGCGGCCCTGCACTCTCAATAGATGCGTCTCACTTGTAGCCGCCGCAGGGCAGTGCACGGGCTCCTCCTGGCCACGCTTAAAAATGAAGCGGTTTTCAATGAGTGCCATGTGCCCTCCCGGCAGCAGCCGCAGCTGTGCCTGCAGCACGCTGCGGGCTGCGGCAGCCGCCTCTCCCACATCACAGGAGCGCTGCGGCTCGCAGCCCAGCCCCAGGCAGGAGCAGAGTGCGGCCCCACGTGCTGTGCCCCCCGCCACCCCCTCCCCAGCCCAGGCTGCCCTCAGGCACGTGGCAGAACACAATTGCAATAAGGAATACTGACTGGTGCATCAGAAATAAGGGACTGAAGAGACAGCTTAGTTCATCACAGGCTTAAATGCAGCACTTTCAGCCGAGGAAATGCTAAATCCGGGCAGCTCTCTGATAGCCACAGTGTGCAGGAGCTGCAGGGCTGGGCTGGCTCTCCCATGGAGGGGTCCCCCCTCCCCGAGCAGTCCCATCCTGGGGCGCTCCTCAAAGCTGAGCGACGGCTCATGCCTCAACCCTTGTGGCCCAAACTCAATCGGATTATCCCCAGGAGAAACAAAGCACCGGTAAAAAAAAAAAAAAGGCACAGGAGCGTCCTCGGCATGTCCGAGCGTGCCAGCTCCACCTCTGCACCGCCTCTCTGCCCCTCTCCCGGGGGTCTCCCACCGGCTCTGGGCTCTGCATCCACAGCACAGGAGAAGCAGGATCCGGCCCCGGGCACTGACCCACCACACGCGACAGCAGAGAAATGTCCTCTCCTTGCACCAGTTTGGACAAGGCATGACCCTGCATTCTCCATCTGCCCCCTCATTTGCTACAAGAGAATATGCTCCGAGAAAAATCCCCCCGTACACCCCCTCCATGCAGTGACCATGCCGAGGGGTTCTCCCGAGTGCCGTGCGGAGCTCTCGGTGAGCGCAGACTTCAGCTGCGCCCACTCTCCACCAGCCATGCCCACAGAGACGACGCAGAGTAACGCATTATGCACTGGGGTTTAGTTCTACATGTGTTTAAAGAGGCGATCCATCAAAAAGCAGGGGAACAAAGAGCCGACACAAGTGGAGCGGCAGTTAACGATCCCTCAGCACCGTGCAAGAAAAATGCTGCTCTCTGGTGCAGAAGAGCCACCGCTCCACAGCCCACTACAACCCCAGCCATCACGCCCTGCACCAGCACGAGGACGACGGCCAGGAGGCAAATCTGGAGAGACGGATGAAGGCTGGAGAAGCCGGGAGGAAGAGAGCCCAGAAAACACAAGTTGGGGGGCACAGGTGATATGGGGGGGTGATGGTCCAGAGACCCCACGAGAGGCAGCAGCATCACATGCTCTCCGATGGCTCCAACTTAGCAAGGTGGGGAGAATGAGGAAGGTTGAGAATGAAGGGAAAAGGTTGAGGCACTTGGGGCGTTTTAGTCTAGAGAACAGAAGGCGGCGGGATCTTATCCATACTTATAAATACCCCACAGGAGGGTGCCGGGGGTGGGAACAGTCTTTGTTCAGTGGTCCCAGAGACAGGACAGGAGGGAACGGGCACAAACTCGAACATTGGAAGCTCCATCTGAACCTGAGGAGGGACTCCTTTGCTGTGGGGGTGGCAGAGCAGTGGCACAGGCTGCCCAGAGAGGTGGGGGAGTCTCCCCCTCTGGAGCCATTCCAACCCCGCCTGGACGCCGTCCTGTGCCACTGCTGGAGGTGCCCCTGCTCTGGCAGGGGGTGGCACGGGGGGAGCTCCAGAGGGCCCTTCCAGCCACGACCAGTCTGGGATTCTGTGGAAAGCCACAGGCATGTCGGTGGGTGCCCCTGGAAGGGAGCAGGAGGGAGCGAGGGGCTCAGACCAGCCCCGTCCCGCCGTGGGTGGCAGTGGGGGAGCAGCTCCCCGGCGCGGCTCCTGGCTCAGCAGTGGCTGCTGCGTACCGCAGCCATGGCAGGAGAGGCCTCGGGGAGCAGAAAGTGTTTGTTTCGGTGGCTTATCCTGATCAGCGGGAAGCACAACACAAGACTGTTATTAACAGCCAGGCCTGCGAGCGCGTTCACAGCACTCCTCATTCACGCAGCGGTTTCACCTGAGTTTGGGCAGAGCTTGCGTTCTGCACGCCTTTTAAAAGGGGCGCGGACAGTTAACCCCGAAGAAGTCGCAGGACTCACTCATGCAATTTCTGTGTGGAAATCCAGCTTGTTGGGGACCCTCCGCCCGGACCTGCCGCAGCTGCCCGGGCACTCGGCGGGACCTGCAGGGATCCGTGCTGGGAGCTGCGCCGCCGGCTCAGACCAGGTCCTGCCGCGGGCGCTCTCGGCTCCAGGCACTCTGAAGTCTCCTTCCACTCTTCATTACCCAAGGCAACACGCACAAGTGTTTGGATTCTCGGCACAAAGCTGTCTCTTGGCCTAATCTCGGTGTTAAAACACAACTCTGTGCTAGAAATAGTCCTGCACACCCAGGGTCAGGAGAGCTCCCTCTTCGCCTTTGCGATAGCACCAAATCTTCTCGCTTTGCAAACGCGTGATGCTTTCCCCACTCGCGTGGGGACCTGAGCGCCGTGTGAGTTCCTCCGGCTCGCACACCCCAGCCGACGCCGAGGACACGTCTGGGGAGCCGGGGCACTGAAGCTGCTGCTGCTGGAGCCTGGGTGCACCCCGGCCCCCTCCCCGGGGCTGCAGCACCAGACCCAGCCCTGGCTCTGGCCGAAGAGGGGGTGAAGGGGCAGGGGGTCTCCCCAGGGTGCGCACGGGGACCACAAGTAGCTGCTCTTCCCACAGGCAAAGCAACAACCCCATCAGGGCACCTGTAACCCCCCCCCCCGGCTTTGTCCCCTACCCAGCAGGGAGAATTGCTGGGGAAGGGCTCCTCATCACTGCCTAAACCGAATTTTATTGCAGCTATTTGCCTCACGCTCCGGTTCCCCACCACAGCAGCCCGGACCAGTCTGATACCACTGAGCCGCAAGAAACTCCCAAAACCCCGAGGCAGGAACGGCTCTCACCCTTTGCTTGTCGGGGTCCACAAACCGAATGCCGAAGTAGTCCTTCTCCAGCAGGTTCAGGTGGTGGCAGAGAAGGTCGAACAGGTACTGGCCCTTGGCATCTCTCTGCAAGACAAAGAAACTCATTTACGAAGCGGCGGGAGGAGGGCAGCAGAGATGGGGAGCTCAGGGATGGGTGAGAGGTCCGAAACTCATAAAGTGACACCAAGGACGGTGCAAACATCACCAACTTCCTGGTGCTTCACCAGCCACATTTTCAGCTCAGAAATCGTCTCCCATCCCACCGGAGGGGCAGCCCAACAGCAGTGGGGGACCCGGGGCTTGCACCCAGGCGGGATGCTGAGGCTGCCCAGGGCCGGCAGGACACCGCAGCATCACCCAAACCCCACATTTGCCTGGACAACAACTCCGCGTCCAGGTGGCTCTGAGCAGTGCTGTGGAGGAGGAGCTGCCTGGATGGAGTACGGCGAGAGTGCAAAGACAGCGTGGAGAGAGCACGAGCGAGGCAGCAGAACAGCAACCGCCCCCAACACCACAAAACACCCACAGTATTTTAAGAGCATGAAGAAAACTGTGACCAAGGTCAGAGTCTGTCTGGGAATCACGCTGCAGCTCGAGTGGTAGTGAAGCGTTTGGTGGGGAAGCTGTGAATTTTGGGGTCTGTCTGCCCAGCCCGTGTTTTCAGGCCGATCAGCGAGGTCACAGCTTCGCTGCTGCTGCGATCCCTGTTGGACTCCCTCGTTGCAGCGATCCCTTGTCGCAGCCACGGCACACGGCACCGTCAGCTCATTGCTCTGGCTCTCTTCTGCCTCTGCTGAACGTCTCTCCCTGGTCTGGCACTACGGCGTGAGCCCAGCACGGACCTGCCTATTTTTAGTATATTTCTTCTGTGCCTTTTTCTGCTATTGAGCTTTTAGGAAAATTTTTTCCCCTTGCTTGTCCCTGGGGCTCTGCATTGCTGCGCGCGGTGGCAGAGACTCCACAGATTTCTACTGTTTCCAGGACCAGTCTGTGCTGCCAGACCCCACTCTGGAGAGAGCCGGAGTGTCTGGGCAATGAAAATTACAGCTTTATAAGGTCCTGGGTGCCAGTACAACTGACAGATAGCGCTAGACTGAATGTTAACGGGGAATTTACAGTATTATAGCTATAAAATCAGATACATCTCAAAATTACTAAAAATTTAATTTCCAGTTGTGCAAAGATTTGAGCGCTGTGAGCTGCTCCCCAGCAGTGCTGCGCCCAGGACACCAGGGTCCTTCCCGCGTTTGGTGTGGAAACACAGCTCCCAAGAGAGCCGGGGACCCCAAGGCCCCAGTGAGACCCACTCACAGCTCATCCAGCCATGGGGGTCACTGCTGGAAATGGGCTGTGCATCCTCTCCCTCAGAAAAATGATCACTAGTTTTTCCAGAAACAGTTCTCCTACGTGCTGAAGGTTTGACGTCAGTAAGCCAAGAACAATAAGGAGTTATACTGAGGTTCTTCTGGTTCAGCGCTTCCTCTGCTCTCCAGAATCGCACCCCCAAGGGCCACAGAGCCCCCACACGAGAGCTGATTTATCAGCAATGGGATTTACCCCGACCAAGCGCACAGCCGTGCAACGCTGCGTATCGAACCCATTACACGGCAGCAATTTAACTACTCCAAAATTTTCCATCCAATTTATGATCGACCGCTGTAACATTTTGCTCATGGTCAAGAACCCAAATGCACCCTGATAACTCACGAACCTCTGCTCAGTGGAGCTGCCCTCGGGATCCGTGCCGAGCAGAGCCGTACCTCCGCCGTGGTCTCACCCCCTGCGGCTCAACGCTTGCCGAGAGCGGGGTCCTCTCAGTCTGTGTCAGGTTCGGGATCAAACCCAGTATTTTACTTATTTCTGAAAAGCTTAAACCAGGTGACACAGCCCCCAGAAACCCCCTCACCTGGGGCCAGAGAGGGAGAAGAGGTGAAATTGTTTGGACACTGCTGTCTCTGCCCCTTTACGGCAGAGCAAATAGCACCCAGGTGCTGCGGATGTGCCAACAGGATCGGGCCCCTCAGCCCCGCTGCCAGCCCTCCCTGCCGCCTGCCCTCGGCCGGGCTCTGGGGTTCGCAGAAGGACCCGGGAACGGCTGCGCCGCAGTGCACGGGGGACCCGCTTCACCTGCAGTGCACGGGGGACCCGCTTCACCTGCAGTGCATGGGGGACCGGCTTTACAGCGCCGCATCTCTGCGGATCAAAGGCTGCTTCTGACAGCCTCCTTCAGATAACACAGGTTTCTGTTTCCCGACAAATACACTTAACACGTGCACTGTCTGATCAAATAATCACTCAGCAGACACAGGCCGTGCAATTGGGGAACGCCACCGGTCTGGCACTAACCTGTTCCTGGGGCTTGGTACGGTATGATAAACGTCTCTGCATTTTAAATAAATCGTGCTTCGTTTAGAGAGTCATGAAGCTCCGGCTGCAATTATGCAGATGCTAAAACGACTTGCCCTCGGTGCCGGAGCCCGGCACGCACCAGGGTGGCAACACGGCGATCGGAGGTGGTGAGCCCCGGGCAGCGCTGCGGCCGCAGCAGGGTCATCCCAGTCCCGGGCGGCAAACTCTGCCTTCGCAGGCGGCTGCGTGGGGAGAGCGTGTCCGTCCTGCTCGCCCGGCTGCTGCAGCACTGGCCCTCGGCCAGCGGTGATGGGCTGATGGAGCACCGTGGGCAGTCGCCTGCAGAAGTCAGCAGGAGAGAACTGGCCGCGCAGCACGGAGGAAAGGGCTGGGGGGGATGCGGGGCGTGCAGTGCCCACTCCAGCTCCAGACGGAACAGAAGAAAGGAGGAGGACAGACAGCACCTGCGCCGGACGGAGCGGGCAAAGGGAAGACCCCGGTGCTGCCCAGCAAAGCTTGGCCGAGGGGCAGGGGTGCTCACTGGGCCCTGCTGCTCCCACAAGATGATGGCCTCAAAAAGATCGCCAACGTGAAGCCTCCTTTGGAACTCCTGCTGGTGACTGGGCCCCAACCCTCTGCCCCAGGGCTGGTGCCATCAGGGTGGTACCCCAGCCCTCCCCTCGCTCCGCCGCCTGCATCTCCTGGAGCCCGGCTCTGTGGTCATGGCATCGGCACGGCAGTCTCAGCAGAATATCTGGAGGCAACGGAGAGGCTCCATCGGCTGCCCCCGAGGTTCATCCCTGAGGGTCTCACTCCTCCAGGGCTGCCTCGAGCCACCCCCAAGGCATGGGCTGACCTGCCCTGCAAGCCCCCTCCTTCCCCCCACGCTCGCAGAACGGCACGGGACCCACTCGGCCATCGGCCGAGGTCAAGTCTTAAAAAGGCTCCTGTGGCACACGTGTCTGATGGGATCCATTTGGGACGCAGCCAAGGGCGGCTTTTTATGTGGTGACTGATGCACTGTAAACCACAGGGTGTTAAATGAAGCTGAGCCATAGCCTGAGTCCTTGGGGGCGTTCAGAGGTCTCTCCCCATGCCGAGCGGCACCGGCATGTTCACTGCTCTCAGAAGCATC
>VZSZ01001547.1:18986-45134 GCA_013398815.1 Ibidorhyncha struthersii | reverse complement strand
GGAGCCCACAACTGCTGCTCCTGCGCCTCTGCAGGGGGAAGACGGGGTGTGGGGGGTGGGGTGGGGGCGCAGAGCAACGTTTCTAAACACTATGTGTAGGTATCACCCTAAAACTTAATTTATTACCAGTCAAGTCATCTGTAAACAGCAGCAGCAGCTCCATTCCCCATGTATTGTCCCCGTCAGTCAGAAAAGCTTATCCTTCAGCTGCAAACTTATTTAAAATATTTCCCCGTAACTCTAAATATTGCCGTCTGCTCTTTCTGGCAGTCCCACTCCCCTTGCGCTATTAATCCCTGTCTCTCCATCCTTTCTGCCAAGCATGAACTATAAATCGTCCCGTCCCCTTCCTCCGTGCCCCGGCAGCACCGAGCCGTGCTCCACCACCCACNGCCCCGCGGCCCTCCCGCTCCTCTCCTGACTGCGCTGCCTCCTCCTCCTCCTCCTCGCTCACGCCAGGGCAGCCTAGTCCCTGCCTCATGAATTAGCAACGTGCCTTGGCACAAAATGTCCCCCCGCTGCAACGCTGATGGAGTGACCCTCCGTAACAGCCTCTGGATGAGCCTTCAAGATCGTTCCAGTGCCTTACGCTGAAGTGCTAATGTCCCTTGTCACATAAGGTGACCCTGCAATGGATTTGTAAAGACTGTATAGATAGTATTTTTAAAAAGTAAATAAATATCTATATGTAAATGTATATATACATGCCTATATATATATCTGCAGACGCCCCCCGGGCAGGCACAGGCAGCACAGTCCCAGCCGGGATGCGCAGCAGGAGGGGCGGGGGGCAAGGTGCCAGTGGGGAGCTCTCCCACGAGTTTTAAGACGAGGACCAGGATAGGATTTGGACGAGGCACCTCTGCTAAGAGAGCCCGTAGCCATCCCACGACACCTGGCCGCATCACAGCTCTGCTTCCCCGCAGTGAAGGGGTGCAGAGGTACACGCGTGCAGTCCGGAGGATGCTGCAAAGAGCACCGCAGTCCCTCTCCCTCCTCCTCTGGTGCTGCAGGGCACGAGGCCACGTCTCCCCAGGATCACATCAGACCACGGGCCAGCACTGAAGGGTTTGTTTGCACACGCAAATGATGGGGAGAGAAGAAAAGGGACAAAAAGGGCATTTGCAGCTCACACACCTTGACAGTCTTCTCCTAGTGCATAACTATCATTGGTACTGTCACCCCAGCGCACAATACAAACAAGTGACAAGCATCTTGTCCCCCAAACCACAGGACGTTCTGCCCACCACAGCCGAGCTGTGGCTGCGCCCGCCCGCTACCTCCCTGCTGACAACTGGCAAAAATCAGACCTTGCCGTGTTAGAACCTCTTTTGTCTACTGCGTGCTCCTGGGGGAGATGGGCTCGGGATGAATAAAATTATTAACTGCACACGACAATATGGAAATTCACTGCCGTGGGCACCATGGCCGCAGATGCCCCAGATTCGGCTATTGCCGGCTGCGGCTGTACAAAGATCTCGGTGGACAGCCACGAGTATTTTTATACGAGTGTGACATCATGCGCAAAAATGTCACATTGTTTTATGTCACACAGGCGTCCACGAATACGCCCGCACGCCTGCCAAGGGGAAGCAGCAATCTGCTGCTGCAGCCCGACCAGAAGGTAATACCACAAACGAGCCCACGCAGCTGCAAATAGCCCCTCGCAGCCGACGGGCTGAGGGGACCGGGTGGGCAGTTGTTTTTCCAAAAATCTCCGCGACGCTCTCTTTTCTGGCAGATGCCCGGGGCTCTGGGGACCAGCCGCAAACCCTCCGGGTGAGGCCGATGCCGGCCGGTGCTGTGCCCCGAGAGCTTCGCGCCAGGTCTGCATCCACCCCGCTCCCTCCATCCTCCTCCTCGCCCGGCGTGGGACCAGCCCGGACCTGCCAAGGCAGCCCCTCATTAAAATCAAAACCTCGAAACCAGAATCAAAGGGAGCAACATGGGCAGAGTAGCCCAGAAAGCTCCTCAAAAATATAGGAACTAACCGTCCATTAATTATCTTGGGGGAAAAAAATGCAACTAGCTCATTTTTGGCTGAGCTCTATTGCTAACCACGCAATTTCTTGTATGTCATGGGCCTTTTCTCCTTGTTACACTGAGTTTGTTTTCCAATTTGTTCGCTCTAAAGCTTCTCTTTGTGTTTCCATTTAAATTTTCACCTTCACTGCCTTCCTGAGCTAAAAACCGTCGGATGAGAAGGGAGCTGAGAAATCCTGCACAGACACGCGGGGATGCGACCACCGTGGCCACAGCCGGATTAAGCAGCTACTGTCAAACTGCTGCTCTTGGCTCTGAAATCAGATCCCCAGCTGGAGCACTATCCCATGATCCACAGCATCTCCTTCCCTGCGGCCAGGTCTGGATGTAATGGAGGGCAGCATCTCTGCCCCAAAGCTGGCGCTCCGGCAAAGGCAGGACGGAGATGTCCGCAGCAGGAGGGGCTGACCGCGGGCTTCTGGATTCTGAAAAATAATGTGATTTGTGCAAACAGCCCTGGAGATCTTGCCACCAAGCTGTGGACCTTTCCACGTGATTTTCCTGGCGCTGGGACTGTGCTCCGTACAGTCCCCAGAGACAGTGACCTCTGGGGCCACTGAGAGGTTTGGTCTTAACTGACATATAAGCGACACCAGAGCACAACTCCCCGCTAGCACGCCGGCACTGCCGCGCAGGTAAAGCTCAGCCCTGCGCTGCACGGTGTGCTCACCTGCACTGCTTCCGCGGGACGGTGCGTCGTCAGCTCCCGGCTGGTAGACAGGAGGCAGCCGAGCATCCCCTGCCCGCCCGGCGAGGAGCCCTCCCCACTCCTCTCCCCTCTGCCGTGAAAACACCCACTGTAATAACGATGCTTCTGACCTTTGCCGTTTCCACTTTTCGTCTATTCAGTTTGGCCCGTCTATATTTTTTTCTTCATGGTTTGGAAGTAAATTATAGGTGTACTTTGCTGAAGGGACCAGTTATATGAGCTTCTGTCTGTTCTCCGGTACAGAAAAAAATATTGCCGCAAGATTTTGCTTTATGCTGAGCTCTTCCACTCAGGCAAACGAAGCGGGCTGCTGTCAGGGATGGAGGCAGGCTCAAGGCAGGCTCCCCCAGACTGCAGGGGATGCTGGCACCGAGCAGCAGGATTCAGAGAGGCGGGAATTCATATAAAAGGGCATTACTGCAAAATGGCAGCAGATCCATAGGAAGACGCGGTTGAAAGCAGTAACTGGGAAAACACACACCCAGAAGAAACCCTATCAACCCCCTGCACATAGGATGTGCGGAAATACATCCTTCTGACTACAGTCTTCCTTTTGAGAGACATCTTTTCTTTACCAAAACACATCAGAATTTTATTATTTACCCGTTATCGGTGCAACACAGTCTGTCTCTGGCCCACCAGAGCTTCTGGCGGCGGTGTGCACGTTCCCTCCGGCAGGGCACAGCTTTACCCCAGGAGAGCAGCCGGGGCCACAGGGGCAGAGCCAGCGCTGCACCCCACGGCGGAAAAGGTGCTGACTGGTGTGCAGGAGCACCTCACCCTTTGTGTGAAAAACGAGAAAAAAAAGAGGTGGAGAAAAATGCAACAAAACGAAGCTGGAAAGACCATGGAGCTCATCCCCACCGGTCACCGTGGGTTTGGCCCAGGCAGCACCGGGCAGATGCAGGGAGCCGGGGAGTGAAATCCTGCCGAGGGGCTGGGAAGGGAAGGTCGATGCCCGGGCAGTGCCAGGCCCGGAGGAGGGTCACACTGCTGCGCCCCTACCTCCCTTCAGCATCACAGAATCACAGAATCACAGACTGGTTTGGGCTGGAAGGGACCTTGAACACAATCTAGTCCATCTAGCCCCGGGCAGGGACACCTCCCCCAGCCCAGGTTGCTCCCAGCCCTGTCCAACCTGGCCTGGAACACCTCCAGGGATGGGGCAGCCACAGCTTCTCGGGGCAACCTGCGCCGGGGGTTCACCACCCTCTGGGTGAAGAATTTCTTCCTAATATCTAATCTAAATCTCCCCTCTTCCAGTTTGAAGCCATTCTCCCTTATCCTGTTGCTCCCCTCCCTGATCAAGAGTCCCTCCCCAGCTCTGCTGGAGCCCCTTTAGGCACTGGAAGGGGCTCTGAGGTCTCCCCGGAGCCTTCTCTTCTCCAGGCTGAGCACTCCCAACTCTCTCTTGCTTGGAGCACCCTGGGCTGGGGGGAGGTGTCCCTGCCCAGAGCAGGGGGTGGCACTGGGTGATCTTCAAGGTCCCTTCCAACCCAAACCATTCCATGATTCTATGATTATTCTATGACTAGAAGGACCTGCACGTGCTACACAAAGATGCCACCAGCACACTCACAGCAGCTCAGACCAGAGGTCCCCCCGTCCTCCCCCCGTGTCTGGCGGGGGCCGGCAGAGGCTGCTGGGGCCAGAGACAGCACCAGACAGGACCTGCTGTGCTGCCTGCCTACATAAGCAGTTTCGATAAAATAAAAGATAATTACATAAAGGATGCAACAAGCTGGTGACCCCGGTGGTACCTGGGCGCGTTTGCAGGGCTGGGGGTGGCGCCGGCAGAGGCACCAAGCAGCAGTGTGGCAGATGGAGGTGCGAACCGGGGACTCCACGTCAGCTCCAGGGAGAGGCTTTTACCTCTGCGCATCCATCCCGGGCGGGATGCTGGAAGGCTGCGCCTGGCCTCGGTACCTGCATCGCCAACCGGGAGGGGAAAATACCGGGGAGGTTGCAAAAAGAGACAGAAATTGTTTGGAAGCTGGAGAAGCCACCGTGCAGTGGGAGTGCTGAAGAGCTCAGCCTCTCTAATACATCAAAAAGAAGAGTGAGAGGTGACATGATTATCATCGGTAAGTGCCTTCACAGAGAGAAAATACCAGCTACTAAAGGGCTCTTCAATCAAGCGAAGAAAAGCAGCACAAGAAGCAGCCTCTGGGAGCTGGGAGCAGGCAAATTTGAATTAGAAACAAGGTGCAGTTTTTAAAAATCAGGGCCATTAAGTAGAGGAATAAACTACCCCGGGAGGTGGTGGATCCCGCAGCTCATGGTGCCCCCAGATCAAGACCAGCGCTGCTCCGAATGCAGGCTCCAGACAAGGTCCCCGGCTGCCCGCTGCCTCCGGCTGCCGTGTGCTCCCGCAGCCCCAGGCGAGGTGGCACAGGTCCGGGCGGGTGAGGTGGTGGGGATGCATGCCACGGGGATGCACGCCACCAGGATGCCCCACGGACCCGGCGTACGTATGTGTGCTGGATACGCGCCTGCGAGCCGTCTGTGGTTTTAAATATTCTGATTTGCACCACACTTCTGAACGGACTTCCAGTGTGTCGACCACCGGCACACAGCACGTGTGGCTTCTGCATAACGGGAAGAGCAGATGGGTGTGGAGGAAGGAATCATCGGGAAGGGGGCTGAGCGCGGGGCCGAGGGTGCGGGAGCCTCGCACGGGAGCAGAGGGAGGAGGCTGGTGGGACACGGGCACCCACGCGGACCCCATGACTGGCGACGGAGCCACCCTCGCCTCTGCTGCAGGGGCCGGCGAAGAGGTGGCCTTCTGGTACCCAACCCGCTCTGCACAACCGACTTCCACATACACAGATTTTTAAACAAAGGCAAACGATCCAATTTGCTGTAAATTTTCCCTTTGGAGACAGCTGTCTTCACCCAGTGGGGCGGTGGCACGCAATGCCAGCACAAGCTTTGCCTGTGAAGGGTATTCCGCTCACAGTGTTTGGGAAAGGAGGCAGGAATAAATGGGAATACTTTGTAAAATGGATGTGAATCCAGCAGTTTGTGTGAAGGCATTCCTGATGGTTTAAAATGCAAATACCCCGGCCCAAGAAGATACAGATCTGAGAAAGCGTTAATGTGAGCAGCTCGGAGGCAGCAGCTGGGAGCATCGCTGGAGGATGCTGTAGCCATGGCAACGGGAGGGAACACACTACCACACAAATCAAGGACATAATTTTACTGTCCAAGCACTGAGTTTTTTAGACCAGTTTCTAGGGACCGCGTGTTAATAACGGTTGCATCCTATTTATCATGGGCCTTTATTGTCTCTGTAATGGGCTCTCCAGGAAAACCTGGAGAGCGTTTCCTCAGAGGCTGAAGCCAGAAACGCAACTCCAAGTTAAGCCGTTTGCTTCGCTGGCAATTCCCTGCCATGCCCGCATGCTTCGAAATAAAGAGCAGACTGATTTAACTGTTAGCAACAGGACAGTTGCACGTCCCAGCAAACCTTCAGCTGGTTCCCAGAGCCTCCCCCGGTGTTTGCCGATTGAACTGTGCTGGCGCAGACGGGGGCGGCGCCGCCTGACGCCCAGCAGCTGCACGCTCCAGCGCTTTGGGCAAGAATCAGCTCAGGTGGATGACGATGATGATGATGGTGAACAATGGGGCATGGCTGTGCACCCAGCGCACCTCAAGGACAACGCCGTAACCACGTGAGTAAAGCCTGGAATTACTTTCCTACTTACAAATACGGCAATAACTATGACCATGCTGTTAAATTATTTCCTCTATAGAAGGAAATCTTGGCTGGCTCCAGTAAGGTTTGCCTCCAGCGAATGCAATCCTCTACCCCTCTGCATCGCAGCAGTGAGGACCAGCCACCCCTGCCTGAAACCAGGGACCTCCAGCGCGACCACCTCCGGAGAGCCCAGACACGATCCCGCGCAGGGCGCAGGCGCACATTCACCAGCGCTTAGGAGCACTGAGCATCTCTGCATAAAAGAAACACTCGTGCTGCTATCGAACGTGATTTATTTTAGTTACTGCTCTGTTTCTAGGAGTACTTCTGTTGGATGAGCATCATCAAGACTTTTTAGTCTTTGAGCAGGAGTATAAATGTCACCCTGAAGCGCTGAACGTTGCCCAGGCACGGCTGGGGATGAGAAGCTGGTTGCCGGCTGGGTTTATTGGTTTTCCTCCCCAGACCCATTGCTCCCGGCACCTTCCCAGCCTGGGCGCCCGGGTGCGAGGGAGGGTGAAACGGGGCAAAAGCACCTCCAGCGGCCGCTGCTGAGCTGAAGGTGCTTTTGCCCCATTTCACCCTGCCTCGCACCCGAGCCCCCGCACCGAGCTGGAGATGATTTCACCCCGCGTTGTTAGTTTAAATCCCGGCAGTGATCTGCAGCACCGAGGAAGAGGGACCCGCTCCGCAAACCTGCTGGCAGTGGACGCTCCCACGCCCGGCTTTGCAGCGGCTTCGCCTCCATGCAGCCCGGCTGCTCCCAGAGACCCGGGATCTACTGCCCCTGCCTGGGGCAGAGCCGCCCTGTCCGACGCCGTGCCAACAGCCCGGGGCCCGCCAGCATGGAAATCCCCATCATCCCACCGCAGAGACCCGGGCTGCAGCCACGGGCGGGTGCCAACGGTTTGACCTGCAGCCCCGGGCGCCTCGAGCATCCCTTGAGTGCCCCGCGCCTGGTGCTCCCCAGCCAGTGGCCGGCTCGGAGCAGAGCTCGGCAGAGCTGCAGCACCACGTGCCATCGCCGAGAGCGGCCGGCGGCGGCTCTCGGGGCCGAGCAGAGCTGCAGGCTTACCGAGGTGCAGCTCAGAGGGAAAGCTGAGCTCAAACTGGCTCACCTCGCCCTGCTCTGGCTGGCGTGGAGGCTGAAACCATCACCCTCGGGAAGGCTCTGGAAAACAGCACTGAAAAATGTCTTTAAGACGTGTTATTTCAGGTACATGCTCATATTCTGAGCAGCTCTTCATCCCAGCAATCACCACGTTCCTGTACGACTTTTGCCAGCTACAGGCTCTGGGCAGCAGGTTTGGGTTTGCATTCAGCAACCCATTTTCCTTCCACGGCACTGCCACCTTTCCGCCCCATGACCAGCCCAAACCGACCGTGGTAATCGACTCGCCCGTTCAAATGTACAGAAAACTTCTCTTTTCTTTTTTAACCAACAAACACAGTCACTAAACCCCCTCTTCTGCTTAATGCAGTTTTGCATCAAAGCACCTACACCGCAATTCATTTCTACCAGGCAAACTTCTAAGGCTTGAATTTTCCCTGATGGCACCGCTGGAAGGCTACAATACCCCAGCAGGTCAACAAGCTGAAAGCAGTATTTCATCTGGCAATTTATTCAAATGCATCTTTCAAAACCATGAAATAAACTATGAAGACGGAGACTGTCGGATTGGCTGCACTAGCTGAGCTCCCGAGCAGAACGACCAAGCATGAGAAGCAGCAGCAGCAGCCTGGAGGGCAGCGAACGCCACGGCCCAGCTGCCCGTGCTGCTCCGGTAAGCTCCGCGGGGGCAGGAGGATTAACCAGGCGGCGCGGGCAGAGCGCTCAGCGAGATAAAACCAAGAGGTTTAGAGATGAAAAAGTGTTTTCATTAATTACTATCATTATCGCCATCATAGCACTGACGTTGTTCCTGCTATTACCATCCAAAGCCATAGTCAGAAAAATGGGAAGCCGAGTCCTTCGCCACATCGGGAAGGTTTTCCATCAGCTCTCCCGCGATGGCCCCCGGGGGTGGCCGGCTCCTGCCCCCGATGCTGCGCCTCCACTTCCCAGCGGCGTCACACGTACCTACCGCCGTCCTGCAACACCTTCATGCAGTTTGCACCGTACGTTGGCCTAAAATGACACCCTTGCTGTATGGTTTACGCGTGTGAGATCGGACAGACCCGTGGGGTCTGGAGCAGGGTGGGTCGGGGACCCCCCGTGGGGTTTTGGGGGACAGGATGGAGCCCCACGCCCAGCTCCAGGCACCAGACCACACAGCCCCTGGCCTGGGAGACAATGAGAGCAACCGAGGGGAACTCCAGCACGCATAAAGGTTTTCCTGCCATTGTCTGGGGAGGGGAGGGGGGGGAGAGGAGCTGGAGCACGTGGCTGTGCGTGCTTTGGGTGAAGAAAAGCCCCTTTGTACCGTGCACATCGTGGGCATTGTTCGCCGGCCGCTCGCCCTCGCACCAGGGCCGCCCTGCTCGGCTGCCGAGGTTAGCGGGAGCCTGAGTCATCGGTCACGTAAGAGCCGCCTCCATTTGTGCCATTTTTTCTCTTTTCTAACATTTTACAATTAGCCTTGCCTCCCTCACTAATTCCTCTTTCCTCTTCACTGTTACATTGAGGAAGAGAAGAAACGTCGGAGACTTACTAATAATGCACATCAAGTCATTGGATCCATTGCGTACTCCAAAAATCTCAGCCTCATCCAAATCTGGCAAAGGGAAACGGTTTTGCTAGAACCGGCAAAAGCTGACCCAGATTGGGCTCCTGCTTAATGAGAAATCCTGAATTTTGGAGGAAAAGAGAGCAGGTAGTTGTACGTTTCTGCCTGTGATGCAGCTCTACCCGAGCACAAGTAACTCTGACGACAGGCGGATGCTTGGGGCCCTCCCCGGTCACCCCCAGGGAAACACGGCGCCATCGCAGAGCGCACAGAGTCGCAGCCGGCTCACAACGTCGCCAGTCGGGCCAGGAGCTCCATGGCCCCGGCACCGGGAAGTGAATGGACTGCTCAGGGAAAACCAGGCACCAAAGGTTCCTCCAGCAGCTGATGTGCTGATGGCTGTTGTGAAGATTAAAGGCCGGGCAGGACCTGTGGTCTTTGCTCTTCTTTCATGGATCCCACAAAATTAAAAGCTGTTTAGAAAATCCTAGAATTATTGTGCCTTAACCCGGGATCTCACTTTGCACATTTCACGGCCCTGACCTTCACCTCCCCATGGCGGGTCCCCCTGTACCCTCCCTGCCGCGCCACCCCTGCTGCCACCGCGGCACAGCACCGCACGGCATCCCTGCGCTGGGCAACTTGCTGTGGTGATGCCCATTAGCTGTAATGGGAAGCTACACTGCCATTAATTCCCATTAGGGCTAAACGAGCGCTGCGCAGACACCGTGGTTACCTCTGCAGAGACACAGCAACTTCCCCGTCAGCTAAACAGACCATCGGGGTCACGAGCCACAGCTTAATTCTCTTTGATACAGAATCAAATTGGTCCGTGCCGTGGGCTGGAGAAGTTCATTAAAGCAGGATGATGCAAGATGAGCGCTGGGCACCGTCCTTCATCCCGCAGCCCCCACACTGCCCCGAAGCACAGAGAGGCGTCCCGAGACAACGCGGGAGAGACCCAGGGCAGCCAGTGAAATCCTCATCCCCCGTCACTCCAGCACGGTAGGACCCCCGCAGGGTTCGACATCTTGAGAAATGTAAGTCTCTGGGCTTGGAAGAATCCTCCGGTCAGCCAGAGGGAGGGATGCGGGGGGGTGGGCGTGTAGGGAGCACTCTTCCCACTCCAGCATCCCGCTCCAGCATCCCGCTCTGCCGGACCAGTTACTTCCCGCTGTCCAGCTAGCAGATACGAGGACTTCTTGTTCATTTATTTCACACATTATTCACATTCACTTCAAGTTAATTCAGCGTGCCTACTGGGTCGTGAGAGGATCTCCACATTTATCTCCCCTTACAAATTCAGGATAAACTACCACTTGCCGTCAGGCTGCAGGGGGAGGGAGCCGCTCTTCATCCTCGCCGGATCCAGCCCAACCTGCTCTCCGGAGCAGTTTGCAAGGCTGAACTCTTGATCCTCCCCAACCATCTTGGATTCTGAACAGAAACCTGATTGTTTCTGGGTCTACTTTGATGTTATGTTTTCATAATGAAGCCATTCGCAGCATGAGAATTAGGATTGTGTAATGATTTATACTGGAGATAACGGCTTTGTAGGAGCTGCTGAGAGCATTGGCACCGAATGGATCCTGCAACAGAGGATCCCAGCCTTGGGAAGGATTTTTTTTTTTTAAGTGTTAGTATTTACTAAAGAAGATTTTGGTTTCTAATTCCAGAAAAATAAAGTAGCTGAAGAGATCTGCCAGTCTGATTTGGGCTCGCAACAGCACGACGTGGCCTGGAGGTTGGCACTGCTGCTTGGCAGGCTGATCCGGCAGTCTGCTCACATCCAGCACCCTGCGGGTGATGGGAAACGATCCAGAATGCAAACCCGGGGAATGTTTAATTTCTTCCCTCCGCAACCTCACCACCTTCATCCCCAGGAAGGGAATACACAGAAACAGCCCCACGCAGAAGATAAGGTTCCCGACTGTCTGGAGACGCATGGGGCGCTTACAGGCTGCCTTCAGCACTGACGCCTGTATCGCGATAGTGCTGGAGACCCCCAGGCCGCCGCCGCCGCGCAGTGGGGCAGGAGGGGAAGGACGCCCAGGTGAGGCCCGCCGAGGCACAGCGCAGCCGCCCCGCTCCAGCTCCTCTGCAGTCGCTAAGGAATTATCTTCACACCAAGGAGGGGGGGAAAATGACGCATCTGCCCGTCCCGGCTGCTGCCTGCTGCTCCTCGGGCGTCACCGCGCACTCAGCCGCTCGGAGCAGCCGGCCCAGACACCGCGGCAGCTGCTGCCCAAAACCCAACAGCACCCATTGGGATGCCGTTCCTGCGCTCTCGCCGATCTGCGCGAGCCCTGCACAGCCCGACCGTGGCCCACGGGCTCTCTGAGACACCCGGGTCAAGGCACCGCTCCCAACACCCACCTCCTTCTCCAAGCAAAGGCAGAGGGGAACCAAAGCCCCAAATCGCCCAAAGCCACTGCACCAGTGACCCAAGAAGCTGCAGTTCCCCCCGCTGCCCACCCAACCTGGAGAGCCCCAACACGGAGACTGGCGCTGCTCCTCCACTGGGCTATTTCATCCACCTGGGGAGGAGCGGTGTCTTCTGTTGGTCGGGATCAGGCTGACGGCTCTGCCTCCTCCAGGGGAGACGGCGGTGTCGGCGTGTGATGTGAATGGAAAACAAAGAGCAAAGGCGCATCACCTCCAGCACTCACCATGGCCCCAAAACGCATCTCTTTTTGACACCGGGGGTTTGCAGCTTGTTTTAACAGAAAACGCGGTATTAAAAGGCTCGGGCAGCTGTGCAATGGCAGCACCTCACAATCACCACGCCACACGTGGCAGAGGCGAGAACACGCTGCTGGTCTGCAACAACTAATTAACCTCAGGGCAGCTTCAGAGGCAGCTCGTACATGGAGGACTGCCTCGGTCCTCCCCCGGAGCCCCCAACAGCCACCGCTCCCAGCAGCGATATTCAGCTAAAATCCAGGGGGTGCAGACCAGGGAGGGACCTCACCAAGGGGCAGCACGAGGAGCCGCTTCGTGACCCCTGCAAAGGCGGTGGCCCCCATGGCCGTGGTACCGGAGGGGGACGCGGGGTGACGTGGCTACGACAGGGCAGACCTGCGCGTGCACGAGCACGTGTGCGTGCACCAGCGCTCCCGAGACCCTCCCAGGGCACAGGGGGGGCCACTAAACCTACCTTAGAAACCCACCCTGAGACTGTTGCGGGATCAAACTAATAATTATGAATAAAAATAGGACCGGAGTTTCTGGGTTGCATAATGAGGAACCGTGAACGAACAGGCCTGGGGGACGCTCGGGTTCCTTCAAACCGCTCTTACAGCTCCAGCGCGGCGCGTGCTTTGTTTTGCTGCGGGAGCTGTGACCGCAGCTGGGCTGGCAGCTGAACCCAAAAAGAGGACAAAAAAAGCTACCACGGTCCAAAAAGTCGCAGATGGCCTGGAGCAGAGAGACGCTGGAGCCATGAGCTTATCTCCCCTCAGCTGCAGAGAGCGCACGGCCGATCAGCCCCGCTGCGAGCCGGGAGCTCACCCCACCATGGGGGCCGGGGCACGGGCAGGAGCCCCCCGGCAGCGCCGCACGAACCCGCATTTGAGGCACAGCAGAAAAGGACATTTAGGAATAAGCCAAGAAAGAGAATAAAAAGGGGCTTTGCAAACAAGGGCAGCACAGTAAAATAAGCTGTGGAAGGGAAACTGGGGGGGTCCAGGTTTGCTTCCAAAATGGGAAACGTGGAAGAAAAGGGCTGGGTGTGCAGCCAGCGGCACTGGCTCTGCCTGCGCTGGAGAGGGGTCTAGCTGAGCTCTTATTTGGGGAGGAAGGGGGCTTGAGTTGTGAGTTGATGCAGGAGCACCTCCTCCTGCAGGAGGAGGGATGATCCCGACACCCCGGAGGGGCTCCGAGGCAGAGGGGGCTCAGCAGAGGAGCGGGACTCGATCACGGGAAACGGCCTCGTGCCCGTGTTCCTGTGGAGGAGTAGCCCGGCTCCCGCGGGCGAGCTCTGCCCGGGACTCTCGGCTGGGAGAGCACCAGGAGTCCGTCACCCACTGGGACGCGTGTGCCCCCCGGCAGACACCCGCCTGCAGGCAGCCCTCGTTTTGCTGGAGCAGAATAAACTCTGCACTGGTGTAACATCGTACCAGCGGTGCGACGTCTCTGTGGTACGCGCGCTCACAGCATGCAACGTGCAATTAAATATTTAAGCATCTCGTTAAACATTCAAATTGAGGGTGACCCAATGGCATCACTGGCATCCATCAGGGCTAGAAAATAACGAACATCAGCAACAAAACTTCAGCTGTAAAACCGGTGTGCAATATTGTCCTCGGTTTTAGCGCCAGGTGATCAGAGGCTCCCAAATGCCCACACGGGCTGGAGGACGGAGCACCACAGCTGGAGCCCTCCGGCTTCTGCCCAGAGCCCCGGGCACTCCGGCTCGGGGCCGCTCTGTGCCGGCACTACCACCCTCGCGTGAGCTGACCGGTGCCCTTGCAAGCAGTGGACACGGTGGGTGCGTGGGCGCTTGGGGCTCACGGTGACAAACGGCACCAGCTTCCCCCTGCATGTTTGTCCATCGTCCTCTACACCCCCTTATTCCTCCGCGACGGGCAGCCCTTGCCCGTGGGCCGGAGCTCACCGCGGTCTCGGAGGCGGCAGCAGTGCCGGCAGGTCGGGCAGGCGAGCGCAGGTGCGGCGGCGTTTCCTCGAAAGCCACTCGCCAGACGCCTGCCGAGAGGGACCGAGGCCAAGGGCAGGGCTGGTGCCGCGCCGGCACCCTGCACGGCACAGCACCGCGGCCCCAGCCGCTCTGCCAGCCAGCTCCAGACCGCTCGCCCTGCCAACCTGCCCTCCCCGAGCTCTCCTGCAGCCCCTTTTCCCCACGACCCCCCACTCTGTCCCGCTCCCTGCAATCGCGCTCCACTCCCGCCCTGCCCCGCACAGCTCGCCAGCCTGCGCAGGGTCCAGAGCATCTGAGGTTTCAACCTTCTGGGGCTCCGGCCATAGCTGTCCCTGCCTTTGTATTTTCTCGCTATATGAATACCACAACAAGGAGGAGGACTACTGTGCAAAGAAAGACCAAGTGCTGTCTGTACACCAGAGTCCTCCGCAAACACACTTAAATCTCTGATGCTCTCTGGGACTTTTTTGTGTCTGTTTTAAAATGTCCCCTGGTTGCTCCTGCACTGGGAAGCAAACCATTTACAGCCCCATCACCCCCACTTGGAGGAATCCCCCGTCCCTCTTTAACCCCGCTGACACGGTCCAGCATCCTCCCGGGCACCCAGACCGGAGCTGCGCCGGTAGCAGCAGCCTTCGCCCCGGCAGGTTTCCCATCGGGTGCCCCATGAACTGCAGTTTAGCACAACAAGAAATGTCATCCTGACATTCCCAAACCAATACCTTCTTAGCTGTATTTCGGTAAATACCCCGACGTGCGGCCCCGAGCCCCGTGCCGTGGCAGAGCCATCACTGCCCAGCACCACTGAATCAGCACTAACGCTCTGTGGTTTATACCCCCTCCATTCGCACGGCGACAGGAAAAATAAGATAGGGGCTCTCAATGTAATTTCGGCTTTTAATTCCCCTCGCTGCTTATCAGCAGGGATGCAGACACCTGAACAAGAGCCGATTCCCATTCAAACGGCGGCGTCTGTCACAGGCACTCGAGAGGAGTGATAAATCCGCATCCCGGGCAGCCGCCCGGCGCTCTCCCGCTGCCCGTGCCACGCAGGCAGCCAGCAGACACACACCACCGTTTGCAACCGCAGTGCGGGCGTTAAGCTGGAAGCACAAAATGGGAAGTTCATTGCGATGATCAGACCCCAGGAGCTGCCGAACCCCGAACCGAAGCCTCCGTGCAGCTGCAGTACTGGGGAGGTTTTTCCGGGCGCGCGGCTCTCCTTCATCAAGGGACGCAGGAGCAAGAGCTGCACCGCACCGCGCTGCGGGGTAGGATCCCCCTTGGCAGGTGGAAGGTTGGGAACATCCATCTTCCTGATTTCCCAGACACAATCCTCCCAAAAAAGAAGAAAAGATTTGTTCGATAATGTTTGAGAAGAGCAACAGCCATGTCAGGAGGAATCCAGCTCAGCGAGCCCCTTCCAACTCCCTTGTCCCACGGAGCTTCCCACAAGGGCTTTTCCCCTCCAGGTAAAGGAGCTGAAAGTAGCAGCTACATGAGTATAATTTTGAAAATACAACAGAGTTCTGTGAAAGTACAATTTAGTTTTTAAACCTCATGGCATTTTTGCATTTTCCTATATTAATTCATTGCTGTCTCCAAGGCGTGCAGATGAAGCTAAAGCTTTTCATCACCATTATATCGAGAAAAACCACATTACAGGACAGGCTGCAAATGTTCTTAGGCCAGTTCTATTTAAAAGGAATTTTTAATGTTTACTTTTTACCCCACCTTTCTGTGCAGTCAGTGCACTGAATCATCTTGGTTTGATTAATGCCTAATTAATTTTAAGAAGTCCACGCACTCTAAGGACACATTAACTGGAAAAGCCTCTCTGTGTGGGTGACGGTTACTGATCTGCCATTCGTTTGCAAAGACGAATGCCGCATTTTTAATTGGGACACGCAAAATGATTAACTGAAATTTTATCTTTTCTGCACATACCTAAACCACCCCAGCAGAGCTGCAGGTACGTCTCCCCCACGCATACGCAGCCTTGTCCCGTGTGACCAGGGTGTCTCCGCAATAAACTACAGAATTTGTTTCAAGAATTTAAATCAACAACTTGGAGCTTTTCAAGCGGTGTTCATCCACTCCAAAGGAAACACAGTATTTATCTCTCAGTCTTTAAAGCCAGCCTGGTACTGGAAGGAGACCCACTAACTTAAGACCCAAAGGCGCTCCAAAGCAAAGCAGTGACTCTCTCCTCTCCTCTGCTCGGGTGGTTGGCGTGATATCGGAGAAACTAGTCCAGCTCCACAACGGCACAAAAAAATCTCCTGTGAATTCTGGATCCAATTAAAATTATTTCAGGCTTAATGATTTGAGGTGCTGCTGGTGATGGAGAGCTCCAAACCTTATTGCAGTGTATAAATCCTATTTTTATGCCGTCCCTCAGAAGCAAACCAGAAAGGGAGCGTTCCCTGCAGCAACAGGTCTCCTGGACCGGGTGAAAGCTTTGAACCCTCCTGCAGGAGTGCGAGACCCTGTGCCAGGGGACCCCCGTGTCCAGCCCCGTGGCGTGGGAAGATGCCCGGCCAGGCAGCAGGGTGCAGTTTACCGGCTCCCCGTCTACAGCACAGATCAGTAAAATGGGGAAAACGTGATGCTTTCCTCGATAAAATGTGAGAAAAGCAAATCCTTACTCTTGGCACCTGGTTATGGGCACTCATTTTCAGCATGTGCCACCCAACGGGTGAAACAAGCTGCCCCGTAGAGCAGAAGGCAGCACAGACACGTGGAGCCCTGCGGTGCGCGAGCCCTCCCGCATCCCGAATGTGTCGCCAGACCCCCGAGCACTTCTCCAGTGGAAGAGGAGAGTATTTCACGCACAGGTGCACAAGGAGCTCCTCTGACCCACAGCAAACCTCCTTCCCCCAGCGTGGCAGCCGTGATTTTGGCCGGGCGCAGGCAGAGCCTGGCAGCGGGCAGGGAGAGGGGCAGCGGGGGCAAGGGGAGATCGCTGCGTGCACCCTGGGCGAATCACTCTTCAGGAGCCGCCCCGGAGCAGCCCAGCATCTCCCCGCCGGCAGCCGGTCCTGCCAGCGACCCTGCGGAGACGGGGAGCAGGATGCAGAGCTGCCGCCAACCCGCTGGACTGCAGGTTGCTCCAACATTTCACCACGCTCGGACGCCATAGGAGAAGGAGAGGATTTTTGGTTTGAGCTCAATCATATCTGAACACAGAGCTCTTGGGCACTGTCCCACAGGCTCCACAAATTGCAGCAATCTCTTCCTCTCACTTGGTCGTCTTTCTCACCCTCGTTTCTCCTTCCCCTCTTTGCTGTTCCAATATTTATCCAGGCTGACAGCCTTTTACCCTCTAGAAGCTCCTGCAAATGCTTTGCCCGGAGCTCTTAAACCTTAAATGTACCACTGAGCCCGCAGGAACAAACATTACCAAGACCTGCAGCCCTCCCCTCCCAGCATCAGCTCCGCCAGGACCTCAAAGGGTAGTTACAGACCAAACGTCAGAGGTGGCGATAACGTGGTTGGGTTTGCTGTTATTGTTTGCAAGTCAAGGCTTTGTTCCCATGAAGCTGCCAGTAAAGGTTTGCTGGCAAAGCTGGGACCGTGCATCCTCACCGGTGCCCGTGCATTCTCACCAGTGTCCCCGGCTCTGCTGGCTCACCCGCGGCAAAGGGCACCAAGGGCCACTGAGCTGGAAGCCCTGATGGCCAGGACAGACATCCACCGCCTGGGCTGAGCTGGGTTTGCCTTCACTGTGAATTCTGCAGGTGAAAAAATACTGGATGAACTTCCAAAACAAGTGATGTTTTATTTCACCTTTGTTTACCTACTGGAAGAGAGCAGGGCAAAGCTACTGCCGCCTGTACCGATCCACGGGGATAGCTCTCGGGGTGGGCATCGAGCTGGGAAGGATGACTCCTCCCATCTCCCATGGGCTTTCCCCCGGGGCCGGGCAGCACTGGGAACCCCCCACGGGGGGTCCCACCGACCCACCGTCCTCCCACCCCACAGCCGTCCCCAGGGCGGCCCCCGCCGGATGGATGGGGCAGACCCAGCCGTGGGCACGCGGAGCTGAGCGAGGCTGTGCCCTCTCCCACCGGGACAGCAGTGATGCTGGGAGGGGTCCCTCCCGCCCCCCGAGCCCTGCTGAAGCCCACCAGTGCTGGGCACGTCCCTGGCACCCCGCTGCCCAACATCCGTCTCCCCCACACCTCCAACCTGTGCCTCCCTCGTTGCACCTCTAACCTGCAGTGTCTTTCCCTGCCCACCCGCAGACACAGAGTGCGGCACATCTCCTCCTCCTCGGCAGCAATTCCCGCCGCCACAGACCGACGGCAGAAACCCCCTTTGCTTTGCTCATCGCCTTTTCCCCGACTCTCGCACGGAGCACCACCTCCGCAACCCATCACAGGGGCTGTTTTCTGCCCTTCCTCACCCCGGCTCTCCATCGGGGGTTTATGTTGTGCCTTAACGAAGCGAGGAGTTTGTTGTGACCTTTACTGTTGCCCCACGCTAAAGAAGCAGACCCGCCGGCGCTGGTGGGTTGAGAGCCCCACGCAACACACGGGCGGTTGGGGGAGGGAGAGCACGTGCAGCGGTTCCTCCATCATCCGCCGGCCAGAAAGCGATGCCCAGCCGGCTCGTCCGGCTCTCCCCACTCAGCAAAGAGTGGCTGCAGCCCCGCGGGGACCCCCTGAGATATGTCAGCACTACGACAGGTCAACTCCTGCACTAAGCGGCCTCGGACATGCCCTTAGAAAAACCCACCCAAATGAGTTGTGCTTAAACGGGAGCGATCAGATTGGAGCAGAAACCCAAACTGCACAAAGGGATGGATCTTGGTTTTATGGCCACAACAAAGCCAAACGAGGGAAGCTCTCCGAACACTTCAACCTCATAATTTTCAGAGAGCGACGGAGCCGCACTGTTTCAGAAGCGCAGCCGCGTATCCCGAGAGTGTGTAAAGCCACGGTGTCATGTCTGCAGACAACACTCATCCAGCACAGTGTGTGCACAAGACTCTGCGACTCGAGTTTAATGTAAAAAAGGTTCTGCCTGTCTGTTCCACTTACTCACGTCAGACCAGGCTTCACATGTGATTAGAGAGTGTCTCTGCTAAAGGGAAGCAATGTTTTGTGAAACCTGCAGGGAGAAAAATGAAAATACACCTAAGGAGCGCTCACACGAGTTAGAGAAATCAATGCCAGTCGCACTAACTTGATCGAGAGTAAACATTCCGATTACATTTTCCATCTTTGATGTATCATTTGCGCTACAGAAACCACTGAAGGGTCTCAGACCAGTGTGCACTTACATGCGCACACACATAAGGGACAGAGAAATAAAGGTAGGAAGGTTCCTCATCCCTGACTTCAGAGAGGGGCTGGCCGACGCGCCCGCACCCGTCGGCCATCCCAGTCCCAAGGCAGCCCTCAGAAAAACAGCTTTTGGTCCCAGCAGCTCCCGGCCCCTCCTCGGTGTCCATCCCTTTGAGCGCACCGCTGTCACGGAGGAGCTCATCCCGCGGGCGCTGCCCGGCACGCCTGGAGGTGCGGCTGGAGGGGGCACCTTCCCTCCTTCAGCCCCTGACCTGCACCCCAGCCCCACGCCAGGGGTGGCCACCCCCGGCTCCCAGTCCCACAGCTCCAGCGCAGACGTTGGGTTTGGCGGGGTCTGGGGTTTTTTTTGGAAACTCCAATATTAGAAAATTCCTGGGAGTTGTGGTTCTTCAAAATGAGATGCTATTGCTGACAACAGCAGTGCAAAAATGCAACCAAGTGGTGCTGCACGTGGTCCTGTGAAGGAGGTGCATTGCAGCATGGATGCACTTCCCACCCACGGAAACTCTACTGAAGAATCTGGGCTTAAATAGCTGGGAAAGGGGGAGTCGGGAGGCCCCGTTCACTGCCGCAGCCTGCCGGAATTCACCCACTGCAGAAGTGGGGACCTCACTCAGGAAAACAGCCGGTGGAGCAATTCCACCAACTCAGACTGAGTCACCCAGGAGTGACAAGAGCAGAATTGAAGTCATGAGGATGCAGGGGGCCCTAATTCATTAGCAGGACAACAGACATCGTGCAGAGAGCACCGGCACCCTGACCCCGCTGCCCGAGATGAGCCGCTCGTTCTCACAACACAACCGCGACTACACCAGCATGTCCCGGCACGAATAAACACAAAACACGTCGGTAGTAGATGAAGAGACAGAAGTGATGTTTGTATTATCTATGCATTGGAGAAAGTGCAGCCCTTAAAAAATGATGCCTGTGCACCTCACCCTTTACTGGGCAGACCCAGCTCAGCGCCTGCACACGCCTTCTCCTGGGAGAGTCACAAATGCTGCTTTACTGTGGAGTATTTTGTAAATCCCGGTCCTGCGGGCAGCCGCTGCCTTCACACACACAGCGCTGCCGGACCCTACCCACCCGGCTCACCGAACCGCCCGCTCCCACCTCCGCTGCAGCTCCGGACATGGCAGTATCCCGCACAGAGCTGCCAGCTTCCAGCAGGATCCCCAGCAGAGCTCAGCAGGGGAGGATGGCGAGCAGGCGCCCCGTTTCCATCCGTCCATCCCGCACAGACCCCGGGTGACGAGAAAGGCACCGTACGTCCTGCGCCTGGGGCTGCTGCTGTCACTGCTGACACCGCACCCTGCAGGCATGGCCTCACCATTGCCATTTCCATCAATATTTTTCTCTAAACCATGAAGACACATGAAGCAGCTACCCCAAGGCACGAGAGTCTGCTTTAAAGCTGCTCTGCTGCGGCATTAAGGTAACGGTGGGAGCGGAAGAGCAGGTGACCTGCCAGCGGTCCCAGGCAGGGCTGCATCCACAACATCCCAAACACCGTTTAAAACTGCAGAACACGTTTAGGAAGGCTGAGTCCAGTCTACATATGCATGGGCTGCTCAAGATGTTTTATTTCCCGGAACGTATCTAAATCTGGGCAGTTTCTGCCCCTGCAGAGATCACAGAATCACAGACTGGTTTGGGTTGGAAGGGACCTTGAAGATCACCCAGTGCCACCCCCTGCCCCGGGCAGGGACCCCTCCCCCCAGCCCAGGGTGCTCCCAGCCCCGTCCAACCTGGCCTTGAACACCTCCAGGGACGGGGTGTGATCCCTTGTGCAGGTGCTGCTCCGGAGGAGGAGGCAGACAGGCACCCTCCAGCACCATTCCCACCCTGCTCCCAGCCACCCTCCCCTGCCTGCAGCCCTTCCTCCGGCAACGCGCCGGGTGGCTCCAGAGGAGTTTTGCTGTAATACGGGGAAAAGAGAGCGAGACCTTCCCGGCTACAGCCTGGTCTGCTGCCCCATTTGTGTGTGTGCAAAGCACAGCTGCTGCTGAGGCACATCACCTACAGCCCAACACATAGGTGGGAAACGCCGTCCTCTCCATCACCCGCCAGCTGCTCATTTAAATGGCCCAGAATCCCCGTGCAGGGCACGGTCCGTGTCTCCGGCGTGCCTGTGCTCAGTCCTCTGTGGGTCTTACTGCAAATCCCGTCTGCCCACATTCTCCTCTGTAACCTCATGGAGCAGACAGACCGCTGCAGTTACGCCTTGAGGACACGGATCCATTCTCAGCTGTTGCTTTTCATGGAGAAGCAGGAAAAGTAAAGCAGAAGCAAAGCAGACCATCCTGCGACTTCAGCAAAGGCCGGCGTAGCACACACGGCTCACGCTGGGCTGGTTACGTATTGCACATTACTGACCTTTAAAAACCCTCAAGGACTTTTCAAATTGTGTCAGTCACTTGCCTGATTAGACAAGGCAATCATATTTCACTTAGCTACACAGGGGGTGTTCTGGTAGGAGACTGCACTTTTCCAGCTGCAAGAGCTGACGTTTGCACAGTGAAAACTAAACCACGTTACGAGAGGAACGGCCCCTCCGGGCTCAGCACTCACCCAAAGTGGGTTTCCAATGGTTTGCTAAGGACCGGGCTTCGCTCACGTCTGGGAGCATCTCCCAGGGAGCTGAGAGGCCACATGAGGTCTGAGGCACCAGCACCAAGCCGAGGCTCCAGCAAGGAGCTGATGTGACCCAGCGAGCTCCGGGTCCGATCTCCCCTCTCCAAGGGGAACAGAGATGTTTGCAGCAGGGATGTCTCCTGGGCTGGGTCTGAACATGCCAAGGATTGATGCTGCCATCCCTGGGGCCAAAGCAGACCTGCTCCAGGACCCCGTCCCCACAGTACAGTGTGCAGTGACCCCCGCATCGTGCACTGGAGACCCCCGGGGACCGTGTCTCTGGCCGGACGCATGACCCACACTCGCCCCGAGCGGGGACCGGCGCCATCCATCAGTGACTGAGCGCCCTGCGTGGGCACACCGCAAATGGCTCAGAATAAAAAGCTTTCCCCAAAATACGAAGTGCTGCACAACGGCTTTCCAGACCCGTCAGCTCGTACATTATTCGCTCAATTAGGTCCTTACTCTGCGCAAATGGATGGGTAAATAGATAGAGGAGTACAATCCTGTCATTCTGAGCTGCTAAAAAATTAAGGCGGCTGCGCGGCCAGCGCTGATCGCGTGTCAGAAATACGCAGGGAGGGGAGAGCGAGAGAGAAAGGCAGGCTTTGCCTGGCAGGTACAAGAATTGTGATCTCCCCTTGCAATCAAGGCTGCGCCTTTTGCTGCAAGCAAGTCCTCGTACCAGGCCTGATACAGAAACACATTTTCAAACCGCTCGCTATCTCCAAGATCCACTCCCTATCTATCACTCAGAGTTCCTGGAGTTTAGCAAAGGAAATAGAGGGTTTGGACTGTCGGAGATTTAATTCAAAGCCTCTGTGAAGATGCACATATATCTAAACCACCTTCAGAAACACCCCCAGATTTCGCAGCGTGCCCAGGGGCACCTTCCCTGAGCCAGTCATGGACAAACCCACGTCCTTCGCAGCATCCCTCGGTGCACACGGACATTGTAAATGCACACAAAAAGCGGTGGAGAAAAGGGGGAACCCACCAAGGAAAGGAACCGTCACCTGTCCCTCCCAGAGCTCCCAGCTCAGCACGGGGCGAAGGGCAGACCGGGAGCAGGCAGACCGTGCCCAGCGGGGAAGCAGGCATTGCCCACGCAACAGGGAGACATCTGAGGGGGGAAGGACACGACGAGGGGAGCAGCCTGGAAACAGCGGGAAGCTGATCACGGCGTGTGGAGGAAGAGCAAGTGTCTGTGTAACGAACGTAAATGTTCTCACCACCTTCTCCCAACCCCGTCTGAATCTAAACCCCATCAGTTAGTAATTGCCAAAGGGTGTCTTTGTGCCAGCATGGTACCCAGCCAGCGGCAAGAGCCCTTGAATTGTTCCTCGAAGCCTGGATGACAACATGCACCTCCGTTCTCAGCTGCTTTGCAACGTTCAGCTTGGGTTTGCACCGTCATATAAGTCACATTTGAATCACCACCGGTATGGAACTGCCATCGGCTGACCGCCTCTGGTCCGCTTCACAAACCCCACGCCCAGAAGCATTTTGCACTCCAGCAGCCAAAGAACATTGCAGCGTCCGCTCCAGCTGCGCAGAGACCGTGCCCGGCACGGGAACGCGCCACACGCGAGAGGAGCTGCTTCCCTGCACGGATGGAGCGGAGCATCCCCTCCAGGCCCCAGCAGAGGCACAGCACCCACAGCCCCCGGGGTCCTCCCTGGTCCCAGCAGCGCAGCAGAAAGCCACTTTAGATAAGGTGGGAGGAAAAAAGGCCATCACCTCTGCAGAGCACCCCTGGTTGTCATTTTCTAACCTGGGCAGCAGGTCCTGCCCTCCCCAGGCCGTGCGGGGGCTCTCGGCCCGGCGAGGGACGGTGGGGTGACAGAGGGCTCCCTGCCGATGGCAGAGACGCTCCCGACGGGGAGACAGGAGGCAATTTCCCAGCAGCTCCCCCGACCCCGGCCCCGCACAGGGACATCGAGCCCTGGGGTGCCACCAGCACCCCCGGCCCAGCGCCCTCCCACAACACAGAAACGGGCAGGTTGTGCTTTTTGTGGTCCAGTCTAAACCAAAACAGTGATAAAGGAAAAAAACTGCACAGGATGAAGGGCTTCCCACCGCATCCTCCGACAGACATGTTCATTAGCATTAATTACAGCGAACGTCCTGCACCAGCTAAGGTGATGAAACACAGCATTAACCAATTAAGGATTTCATGCCTTGGCCTGTAACCCCGCGCTCTGAAACACGTATACGCCACTGCCACATCCTCCTAACAGTGAGGACCGTGATTACCGTTAACTTAAGTCTTTGCTTATGTTGGTACCACGTTATAGCTGTCATCTGCAAGCAACAGATCGCTCTGGGTTTATTAAAGCGACGATATTTCTATTGCAAAGGAGTTGCTCTAATTAGTGCACAAAGGCACCGCAGCCCCTTCTCTCACAACCACGGCAATCCGTGCTCCGCACGGCGCCTCCCCTTGAGGAGCCGCAGCAGCTTCAGGGCAGCACCTCGTCCTCCGGCGGTGGGTTTGGTCCCCGGCCCCGCCAGCCCCGTGCCTGCCGGGCGGCAGCAGACCCCCGAGCTGGGGGGGACAGGCTGGGGGGCATCCACGGATGGAGCCGGGCAAAGGCATCCAGCCACGGCCCAACCTCCTGCCGGGAGGATCTCGTTAAACATCACCCGTCATCGCTGCTCTGCTCATCAGCGCCGGCTGTCAGTCCGTCCTACAGCAGCCGTCACTCCGCCGACGGCATCGGGAGCCGCTTCAGAGGGCGGCGAGGGAAGGGCTGGGATCCTTCCCCGCTCCGCAGGGATTGCATCAGCAGCCGGCTTTTGTCCTCGGAGCCGCACAGCCGGCAAAGGCACGTCAAGCAAACCGCGCTCCATCCTCTCTGACAGCTTCTTCCTGAAGAACAACGGTCACAACGCGGCTATTAAGCCCAATTTCTAATAAGGACTTTTATTTTAAAGAAGGTTGTGCAAAATAATACGCAACGCTGACAGCCCAGGACTTCAAAATCCCACCGCTCGTGTTAGCCCAGGTCGGAAACACAAGCGGAGTATGAGGTGCCTTGTGAAGGAGTGTGTTCCCAAATCGCCCTCCTGTTCAGATACTCTGATGTCTGATAGAAAGCTTTAACACACAGCCACTGACCTCACCGATGCGGCAGGAGGGGGGTGGGCTTATAGGAGCACTTTACTGGCTATAGCCACGCTTAGAAGAAACAGAAAAACGAGGAAATCCTGTCTCCATAAAACATGAGTGATGGGTTTACAAGCTTCTTCCCTTGTAGCAAGGTGCTCACATACGTGGGGCTGCTGTAGAAACCCGAAGCTGGAGAGGTTCTATCCCAGCATTGCCGCGCGGGAACAAAACTGCAGATATATAAATCTGTCTGTAATTGTGGAAATACATTGGAGACTGCGATAAAGAAAAGCCACAGGATTACACAGGATTGGGAAATGCACTGTACTATAAGATCAGCACCTCTGCCTTACAAAAGGAAAATTGATTCAGACAAAAATGTTCTAAATGGTTTATATTCTTAATATGTTATCAAATTAGTTACAAAGCTGTAACAGCAGTAGATGTAATTTACCTATTTCATGCAAACGCTAGATACTCTACAACACGATAAATTGATTTACAAAGCTGGGAGGCAAAGCAGTATTACAAGAGATTATTTATTGACCCAGAGATAGCAAACCGTGCGCAGGGGAAAGGTGGGTCCGTCTTCTCCCTGCCCGCTCCGGCAGCCCCCCGGCGTCGAGCGCTGATGCGGGAGAGAGGCTTGGGAGGATGCACGGGGGGAGCGCTGGCTTCCAGGTAACCTCCTGTAGGGCAAAGCTCGATAGAGTGGGTGGCACATCGTACTGTCTCAATCTATGTCATAATTCCTGGTAAGAAAACCCCTAGCTATGGAAAAACACTTTTAAATACTGGTTTGAAGAAATTAAATACATTAAAACATGGTTTTATAGATAGGAAGCTGATTCCTGCCACCTCCCCAGATGACATTCACCTTCCACGTACTCCAGATAACAATCATGGCAACGACGCTACTGCTCGTTCCAGGACTTCCCCGACACGCGGCGCAGGCTGGGGCGATCGCTGTGCCACGGAGGCCGTTGTTCCCCCAACACCTGCGGAGAAATCGGGGAAGGGCTGACGTGCTGCCCGCTGCCTGCCTGTCCCCCCGCTTCACCCCTGGGCGGGAGGTCCGCCCTCCAACGCCAGCACAGGATCCCTCAGGCTTCTTGAAAACCCTCTCTGTGTCAGCCGAGCACACCCTATCTTCAGCTCTCTGCCACCAAAAGGTAATTACCTTAAGAGCTCATTACGACTCACGATGTACAATTACTGCCTGGAAATAATGCACTATTTTTAGCACCTCAGAGTAAAAAGTGACAGATTGACAAGAATTATCCCTCAAGCAGTAAGGCAACTGGCTTGTTAACGC
>VZSZ01001547.1:1610-18952 GCA_013398815.1 Ibidorhyncha struthersii | reverse complement strand
TGCTAGAAAACAAGTTCCTGTCCCTTCAGAGCAGGTGGGCACCACCAGCAGACCTGGTGCAGCGTCCACAGCTGCCGACCGTCCTCTCGGGACGTCCTCTCGTCCTCTCGTCCTCCCCCAGTTCCCCGGCTGGCGGACATGCCTGGGCTGGGGATCGACTGCTCTGCCTCTGGCTTTTCTGCCGTGTCTTCACGCGTGGATAGGCTACAGCAACCCCTTCACGGTCCCAGGGCCACCCCGGCCGGTGTCACATCTCCCTTCCAGGGCTGGCGTGGAGCCACATGTCCCCTCTTTGCAGTGACAGCATCCAGGAGTCACCTGTCCCGTCGGAGCAACCGCGTCACCTGCAGGGACCCACGCAGAGATCGTGGGTGTCCTCAAGACCTGGGGAGGGAAATGTTCCAGTCTTGCCTTGCTGGCAGCCACCAAAACACAAAGACAAACGGCCACATGTCCACGGAGGCAAGGACAGAGGATGACCCCAGGAACAGTCTGGTGCCCAAGAAAAGGAAGATGCTCGACTGGACCCGCAAAAGGACAAATATCCCAAAGATGCCACTCAGGTCTCTGGAATCGTTCCCTCTGTCTGAGGAGACCCTTTTGAATGTCCTGCTGCTCCTATTGCCTGTTATGGACGTCATCCCAGTGACAAACACCAGGGTGCCATCCCGCACCAGCCTGGGGACATGCACAAGAGCTGAACACGCTGGCAGCTGTGGTGGCCGCCCCACTGCCCACCGCAGACCCCGATGGGGCAGTCGAGGCTGCCCGGGGGTCGCTGCTGCCCAGGGAAGGGACATGGGGATGGTCTTCCCAAAAAAGAAAAAGCCCTACTGCCCCATTCCCACGGAGACCGTCACGAGCACAAAAACCTCTCTTTGTGCTCCTCAGGCCCGGCACACAAGAGCCCGCGGTCACCACGGACAACTGCAGGCAGGCAGAAATATTTCTGGGTCAAGAAAAAGCCCAGGAGGTGAAACAGCTGGAGATTTCAGCCTCCAAGGGAGAAAAAGGTAAAGGAAAGGGTGGATGCACAGACAAATAACAGTGCCCCCGGCTGGAAGCAGCCAACCTCCCCAGTCCCTGCCAAGAGTTCCCCATTCTCCTCCCCAGACCACGGGACCAGGTCATGGTCTCACACCACCTTCCCTCCCGCAGCGCCAAGCAGAGGTTGGTTTGTTCGCACCCCCAAAGCACACGCATGTCCCTGCAGAGCACCGGGGCTTTCGCCACACTGACACGGCTCGGAACGGTGGCACTCCTGCTCCCGAGCCGCGGTTCTCAGCAGGCAGACGACACCACGTAACGTGCCCCACGGAGGTAAACCCACGCGAGGGACACAATAAAACAGCATCGCAGGATGTGAGAGAAATTCCAGCTGCAGCAGCCCCAGCAGCCACCAGCCGCCCCAGGGCACTGCCACCACCCAGCCCGTGTCCTCCTGTCCTTCAGCAGCTCCTTTGCCCCAACTCAGAGTGTTGCAGGAGCTTCCTAAAAACACCGAGCTCCATAGGGACCAAGCTGTAGCTCTGCCACGTGCACCGGCCACCCTGTCCCTCCCGTTGCTGCTCCCACCAGCCGGGGCGGCTTCAGGAGTGGTTTCATCCCACGCGGCCGCCCAGCTGTGCCCTTCTCCTCTACTCCCAGATCCACTCAGCAGATGAATCCTAAAACCGAAGCTCTTCAGCAGGCAGCAGCCTCCGGCGCGACGGAAGGGGCAGAAGCGAGGAGAGCAGTGGAGGAGATACAGCGCAGAGGAAAAGGAAAGATGCTGGATTGTGTCTGACGGAATCGGACATAAGAAGGTTTTCTCTGGGCTATCCTTTAAAAAAATTGTTTTACCACACAAAAAAAAAAAAAATCCAGGGAGTTTTTAAGTTAAAAAATGCACCCCTGTGCCACGGCAGAGAGGAAGGGGGCATTAACATTGCCAGTTCTGATGATATTTTAGATCTCCTGCATGCTAATCTTAGCCCAGTTTCCAAGGAGCTCAGTGGGGTCTCAGGGGCCACGCGTGGGTGCTGCTGCCATCGCCCTCCACGCAGCGGCACTGCCCCGGGGGGACCCGCAGCCCAACGCCTGCAGGATGCCCAGCTCATCCCACCAAACCAGCGCCGCATGTCCCGGCCCCGGGCAGCGCTTCCCCACCACGGGAGGAGGAGGAGGAGGCGGCTGCTCTCTTGGCGACGAAGGACATGACTGAAAACCAGCGAGGGAGGAAGGCAGGAGGGAGGGTGGAGGGCAGAGCGCTGCCTGCAGCTGTGCAGACAAATTGCCCGGCTGAAGAGACAATCCATCCCCTTTAGCCGCGTTCTGATAGCTTCAAAGGAGCCCCGAATCCTCCCAGCTGGGCTGAGAGCTGTAGAGCTTTCCCAAACCTGGCTGCTGCAACACGACAGCCCCGAGGCCCCGCAGTGCCGGGTGACAGGTCCTCCAGCCCCCCCGGGCAGGGGAAGGCGCTTCGGGAACGCAGCGAACGACGGGGTGACTTGGAGTCATTGAAGAAATGTCTGAGACATCTTCTCCTCGGGCTGCTGCACTTCCCCGCGGGTGACGGAGAGCCGGGGAACAGCGCGGGGAGCAGAGGAGGGGATGAGCCCTGCAGCCAAAACCCTCCTCGCCCAGCTGCTGCCGGCACCTATCCTGCATCCCAACCCCATCCGCTGCACGAGCAGTCAGTCACCTCTGCGAGTGCCGTGCAGAGCCCCTCCTCGCACCATAAAGAGCTCTCTAGGAACGGTCTTTATGACTCCTTTCTAAATCTCAGCTATAAAAACATACACGCAATGCACGGCTACCTGCAGCTCCCTCCTACCAGCTGTACAGTGATGCTCTCTGGAGTCTCTCCATAAGCAATGACAGATTCAAGGGAAGCGTAGGATGATGTCAAATATGCTTAAAATGTGTATGGATTACAGCGCCATAAATATTTTAAGGGCTTGAGTGAATCTGTTGCTAACCTTGTACCAAGCTCCACTGGCCCTCTCAGCCCTTCCCGCGGCAGTGGATGCCATCCAGATAAAAGCATCATATTTTTACCCCAGTGCTATCACCGTGCCTAACTGACACTCTAAATAAAGGCCGGAATAATTGTAGCGCTTACAGAAGAATCAAGTGCATTCAAAAATAGTCTGTTTTGGCTTCTGTAGTTTATCAGATGATTTTATTTTCCCAAACACACCTAAGAGATGGCATGCCATAAGCACTCACCCTCTTTGTGCTTGCTCTGTGTAAGTGTTACTTCATGCCAGCTTGCTCACTTGGAAGAATATCACGGCAAAATGGCACCGTATTTCTTTTGCCAGGCCACGGACAAAATACCGGGAAAGGGAACTGCACAGCTCCTTCAGCAACATCGACGTGTCACCGCTACCAGCACACAGCACAGGGCGCACCAGCACGGGTTTGCCCAGGAAGCTGTCACAGATCGTAAATATCCTCTCATTTGCAGACAAGCTGTTACGGTCATCGGGAACAATTTGGGCTGATTCTGGCCAACGCCGAAAAGAAACTCCTCCCTCTGGAACGGGCTCCCACTGGAGCACCCAACAGGCGCAGGATTTGCAAATCCCGCACTCCAACAAGCACAGAGCACGGGTCCCTGTGCCCCCCCTCGCTCAGGTCCCGCGGAGGTGGGAGTTTGGCCCCAGCCTGCCGCCAGGGTAAGGAATATATGTCCGCCCAGCCCTGTCCTGCAGCTTTCACCCAGGTACGATCAGAGGGACACCTGGCCTTGCCAAAACAACCTTTGCCATGCGGCGTGGCGTGGCGCAGCCTGTCCTGCTAAGGTCTGCGTGCATGAGAGACTGGCCAAAGAGAACCAGACCCTCTACGGCCATCACAGGGTGCTAAAAGAAACAAAGATTGTCGCCACTGGTATGTGAACCGGCCAACTACACCAGCCCCAAGAACACCACCAGCCAGCAGAGCCAGCACTTGGAAAGCTGTGAACAGACGTAAGACAGCCTTTTAAATCATCAGCCCGTATATAATGCGTGTGCAACTGCCTCCCCACAACATATGGCAGCGTCCCTCGTACCTGCGTACCCAGAAAAAAGCACCTCGGTGCCCGTCTCCAAGCAGAGAGTAACCCGGCTTTGGGTGGCAGCGAGGGACCTGCGAAGGCACGCGGGGAACCGGCAGGGAGGCGGTGAGGCGATGCAGCCGTTACCTGCAATGCTGCAAAACAAGGGAACATCGCACACAGCCCTGCCTCCCTTCAGCCCTCGGATGCACCAGTGCAATCGTGAACTTCCTGCCCCCCTCCCTAATTTAACAGGTTCAAGAGAATCACTCAAATATACGTTCTGTTTATTGTTATTGTAGCACACAAAATATCCAAGTGTGGACACTGTTACAAAAGCATAAAGAAAAGGAAGAAGCAGCGCTGGGAGCTGCTTGCATTGCCTGCAGAACCCCACCACGCCGTACAGAGTACGAGACCATTTCGGCAAGGCAGGCATGAAAAAATTTATAAAAACAACTAATAGTAACTGACAGGTGGCTGCAATTCAAAGCAGGTTCCACCGGCCCTACAGAAAAATCACACACCGCAGCACACGGACAGTGTCGGATGTGCTCTCCTGCCTATCGCCTCTGTTCCTCCCGCCAGCAAGTTCAGACGTAGTGAGACGGCAGAGCAAAGCGCGCATCGCCCCACGAAGCTCTCCCAGCACCCAGGCAGTTAGCTGCTTACAGCTGCGTGTGTAGTTATTCCACAAGTAAGTGCAAAGGGGCTTATTTATTTACCTACTTCCATGTTTACTCTCGCCTGCTTAATTTCTTATTGTAGCACAAGCTGGATCCTTCCCTGCTTGCCGTAAGGATGTTGCTTGCCAGCTGCAACTCTGAAGGTGGCCTTCGTAGAGATGCTGCACGGGGATGCGCTGAGATGCTGCACGGGGATGCTCACCCTGTGCACGGCCACCAGCAGCGCTCCTGCTCCCGCTCTGAGACACGGCCTGTGAGGGACGAACACCAAACACACCCAGATGTGCCCCCCCCCGGGTGATTTTTACCTCTAACGCTGAAGTCCTACCCACTCGCCAGTCTCTGTCTTTCCCAGACCAGACGCACGACCGCAGCACGGTCCCGGGGACAGGCAGTGCAGCCCTCGGCACCCCGGGGGTTTGCAGACCCGGGGAGAGCTGCTGCTGCTGGTGTGCTGGGAGCGTTTTAAACCCCAGCCACGGCAGGGCAAGGAAGCTGCAAGGAGCAGCTAACTTAAGGAGAGGTTTATCTGCGGCACTTGTTAATCTGACAGCATTAATTAAAGAAATGCTAATTTAGCACAACTTGTTTGCCTAAATGGTGCTTTAAACCCAGGTGACCTTTTCCCGAAGCTCACACAGCAAGGTTCATCGGAGTCCGTGTCTACCTTCAGTGCTTCCCTACACCAGCCAGCACCGCAACCACCAGCCTGCAGGAGCAGAGCTCTTCACCCGCCCCGGGAACCCCCTTCCACAGGCAGGGATACTGCCCACGCGTGGGGATACCACCCATGTGCGGGGATACCGCCCCCGCACGGGGATACTGCCCCCACACGGGGATACCGCCCCCACATGGGGATACCACCCCCGCACGGGGATACTGCCCCCGCACGGGGATACTGCCCCCGCACGGGCTGCAGCTCCACACTTTGGTTTTCCATGAACTGAGCGTCCCACTCAGATGAATCCGCAGATTTTACAGACGAAATAAATAGGGAATAAAGAGGAGGGACGAGATCCCATCCATCAGCAGTCCTGATCCCCTGCACTAGATGTGGGCACCCCAAGCACCCACCCAGGGTGAGGTCCACGGAGGAGCTCAGCCCTCTCTTCCCTCCACCGCCAGTGCCGAGGACCCGACCGATGCCAAGGGCCACGGTGACACGGACCCAGGGGGTCCCGTGGAGGAGTCCCCACAGCCCAGCGGTTGGGACAAGGCTGGATCTGGACCAAGACCAGTGGGCTATAGCTCCTCGTTATCACCTCCAAGGGCTGGCAGGAAGTTCCAGCACGATGTCCCCGAAGTAGGAGTGGGGACGAGGGCACCTCCCAGGCGATGGTGGTGTCCCCTGCTCACCATCAGCCCTGCTCCTCCGTTCCCATGGCAATCCCCGGCCCCGCCAGCTGCACCGAGACGCTGCCTTTTCCTCTCTCTCCATAGAGATCCGTGGAACAAAGCAAAATAAAACAATTAGGCAGTGTCTGCCGGGGTCAACATGCAGTCACTCCTCTCAGGCTAATTCACTGTTTCCCAAGTCCCGTGCAGGAGCCAATGTTGAACCCATTCTGGGCTGCTTTTCACTCTTACCCCTGTCTCGTAGAAACCACACGGGGTATAAAACTCCAGCCCAGCTCAACTCACCTCCCAATCCTCGCATTTATCCCACAGGCACCACCACCACCCAGCCACGGCCAACAGCTCTGCCAAGCCCCCCGGGCTGGCCCCGAGGCCGTGCCGGCTGAGGTGGCACTTCTCTGCGGGGCTGAGCAAGAAGCAGACAAACAGAGGGAACGGGAAACCTTGTGTTAAGGGGACGGGCTAAAAGAACAGCCCATCATCCCAGTTAGGGTTCAGCACTGGCGCTGGCTCAGTGAGGGAAACACCAGCACCGTCCCACCTGGGGAAGGTTTTCGGCTGCTGCATTGGGAAGAGCAGCCCATTTTCTACACCTGGGGTACAACATGCACCTCCATCCTGGGGAATCCAAATTTTGACTCAGAATTTAAGTCAAGGATGAGACGTAACCAAAAGTCGTGGAAGGAAGACGGGGGCCTGGCAGGGGCAGCCGTGCCCTCCCCAGCCCAGGCAGGGTGAGGCACCGAAAATCTGCCCCAGTCTCAGGCAACCACTTAACCTGCCAGTGACACAACGGACACCGAGGAGGGCTGCAGAAGACCAGGGCCACCAGTTGCCACCCAGCAGCCTCCCGGCTTTCCAGCATGCCCTTCCCACCCGGGCTCTCCCGGCCCCCCGCTAAAGCACCATCCGGGGGCTAATCCCCGCCGCCAGCTCCCAGCATCGGTCCTCCTGGCCTCCCCGTGCCTGGGCCGGGCACCGGCTCTGCTGGGATGCAGGAGCCCCCGGCCACGGCCACAGCTGGCCCTAGGAGCACATCCCCGCTCCAGGCACGGTGCCTTCCTGCAGCCACGGGCTACGCAGGCTCGTTAGGGAGCAATAACACAGCAGGTCAGGCGCAGAGAATACATCTTCTCCCTGTTCGCTTCCAGGGGGTGAACGGAGAGCCAGAGGGATTTGGAAATTTCAGTGTGCGAGGTTTCATTGCTTACGCTCTCCGTTACTAATGCACTCCCCTGGCAGAACGCGCGCCCGCTCCCCCCTCGCCCAGCGATGCAGGAACTGTGACTGAGCTGCAGCTCGGCCGTGATTAACCTTCCCGTGGTGAGACTCCCAGGGGACAAGCCCTGACCCAGGTCGGAGCCATCTCCTGCTCATCCCTGTGCTGTCACCGGTGCCAGCGGTGCTTTGGCACTGCCGTCCCCTTCGCAGTTATCCCCTATGGTGATAAGCTGGAGCTGCCTGTGATGAGGTCCTGCACCCTGCGACGGGCTGTGGGGCAGTGGGTGGCCACGACGGGAGCAGAGGGCTTCAGCCTCCTCGCCCCGTGCGAGACACGAAGGGTCGGGACGTGCCCTGTGCTGGGACAAACAAAAAGCTCCGCTGCAGGCTGCTCTGCTTTTCCTTCACTTGCAATCCCGCAGCGCAAAGCAACACCCACCCTGCGCAGTGAAATCACCCTCGCTGCCCACTGCCTTCGCCCTGGCAAACATTAGGTTGGGAGGGGATTGCTCACAAATCACTCCCAAACAAACCCGAGCACTGCGCCAGGCGAATGCCACCTCCCTCCTCGTGCTCTCCCCGTACCCAGTCTCTGACAAACGAGTCCTCAGAGAAACTTGGTCGGAACAAGGATGAGCCATTAGCCCAGTTTTGCCGCTGAGGGAGGCTGTGGTGGGGGAGGAGCGGGGAGGACCCTGCGGAACCCCCACACGTTGCCCCCCGGCAGCCCCAGGACACCAGCAGGACGGGACACGGCTCATCAGCATCAGCTCACAGATACAGAGATTAACCGTGTCCAAAAAACACATCTCTCTGGAAAAGCCCAGCAGAGCTGACGGAGAATTACATACCCCCTGCCTGCAGAAGTTTAAAACCAAACCAGCCTAAAACGCTTCAGACATCGTTCCCCATTACACTCAATGACATCCTCATAACAAAATGCCACACGTTAATTAAAAAGCCCTATAGAAATAGGAACGCTCTCCGCTCAGTAGTACTGGGGGTTACCAAGGTAAGCCGCAACCTGATTCTTTCCTCCAAGCCCTCTTGGATGCATCTTTATTTAATTCTGGGGGACTTTGCCAAGGGGCCAATGTGGTGACGCTGACAGTGGGACGCATCCCATAAGGGCAGAGAGAAATCACCCTCATCATTATTCAAGGCACGCCACGTCGGGATTAATTTCGCATTAGCACCTTATTTACGTCTGTAACAAAAAGCAGGCGTTAAGCTGGGGGACCCGGTACCCAACCAAGAGCAGAGCACTGGTACTGCAAGCCGCCACGCGCGCCTGGGGACACACGGCCAGGCAGAACGCAGGCTGCCGCTCCGCGCGCGTCCCCTCCAACGGCCGCTGCCCCGAGCGCCCGCTGCTCTATTCCAAAACGCCAGACGAAGAAATCCGCCATCGGAAAGCAGGAATCCCAACCGGTTAAAGCCCCATCGATGGGGGCTGAAGGAGCTGCTTCCAAGAAGCGGTGACAGGCGGGGGAAGCGCTCCCTGCAGGTCTGGGGGCTTTCTATCAACCTGCAAACGAGAAAACGATGAACACAGAGGTAATAAACGCAAGTGGAAGAAAGGAAGGAGAGTAGTAACACGGACCAGAAGACAGAAAACTCCGTTCTGGATCAGAAGAACCTTAATACTGAGGAACGGCCCAGGAACAGCGAGGTTTAGGCAGGAGCGCGGTCCAAGAGAGTGACACAACCCCCCTTCGGAGGGGGGTCTGACAGTACCACCGCGAGGGCAGGAGCCGAGGTTTGGTCCAGACAGCAGTCCTGACGGCGCGGGGGCCCCGGGGGTCCCTGTACGGATGGAGGAGGATGGCCTGGCACGGCGGGGGACCTCACCAACAGCTATCACACCCCTATTGCCCTCATCCTGTCCTACCATCATCTCCAACCCCATCCCTCTCCTCCGCTGCTGCGTCTTCTATTGCCCTCCCATTTTCTCCTCTCCACTTCCAATAGCCCCAGGAGCTCCAGGCTGTCAGGTCCCAAAGACATTCTGTTCTCATTACACATTTCCTTTGGAAAGCCATTGTTGTTTGCAAGCCAGAAATATTAGTCAGCATGCTATATAGTGCAACGCTAATGAGAATTAAATCGATTCATGAAAAGTACCTGCTCAGCATGTTTCTTACCTATTTTTCAAACATAACTATATTGGATTCTGGGGTTTTTCAGTCCCAATACACTGTCCATTCTATGAGTTAAGTATCTAGATAACGTATAGTTACAATCACTATAAACTACCTAATCTATATATTCCTAAAGTCCCTCTCTAGATCCAGAATGGGTTCATCAATTTTTGTAATTTTTTTATTAAAGAAAAATTTCATATAGGCAGCTAGATGGATATTTCCTTTGGGATCCAAGCTTATGTGCCAAGCTAAAAGCCAATACGATCTGAAACAGCCCTGCTATAAACCCCTGAAAAATAGAAAAACCCCATCGATATGACAGATACGCCACTATAATTAAAGTCTTTGGTAACAGACATTATGCAGCCAAAATATTCTATTTCCAGCTGCAGCATTGATCAAATTTTGACATCCCACATTAACTAGCTGAGGTCCCTCTGGCCTCACAAAGCACACCACCACAAAGCTTTTCTTAATTATCATTTACAAAAATGCCTCGTGTACGTGGTGAGACACCGATACCTGGCGAGTACTGACCCACCTTACTTCACTCCTTCCCGCAGCATCCCAACCCAGCCTAAGATTTTTCTCCGTACTCGGGAGCCCAGTGCTTACATTCTTTACTGCCAGGCATGAAAGATTAAAGTACGCGCCAGCCTTGACTTCCCAGTGAGATGCTCGGTCAGTGCAGAAACCTGCCTCTCCCAGGGAAGGAAAACGGGTCTCGGCGTAACGCCCCGCTCCGGCGAGACCGTGACCCAGCCGGGAGCAGAGGGAGGCTCCCAGCTTGGAAATCTAAACGATTCTATGATTCTATGAAAATATGTTAAAATTAATATGTGAAAATTACTAGGGCGCAGCTGGCCCGCAGCTCTGAGCCCTGCAACCCTCACGCCTCTTCGGGAGACATCTCCTCACCTTTGCGTTTTCACAAGGCGAAGTACCTCCTACAAACCCAGACAGGTTTCCCAGTCTGTTCCTGTGTCTGCAGAAGAGCGGTTTCCAGTTACACCAACATTACTGCAACTTTCCATCGGGACCAAAGACTGAACAATTTGGGAGAACAGATCCCTCCTGGTCTCCATAAGGAGAACCGGCATCATCCACTAATGGAAGGACAAAGCTGATCCTCGCAGTAGCCTAAAGATCCCGTGGCTGAAAACACAGCTCTGCTCTACACACTGATTATGTAAAAATGGCACCATCTTGCTCCGTAGCGCAGCTCCTGATGTGTATCTGCAGAGACAGCTCCTGACTTTATTGAGTAAGATGAGATTTTACTGTATTTTACCCCTACTGTCCCCTACAGATAATGAGCCAGAGGAGGCATGATGGCATCTTGCATTTTGTGTGTGGGTAGAATAAACTGTATTCCTTGCGAAATTTCAGCTGCCGAGTCACTTCTGCAAATGAAGACAACGGTTACCAGTGAAGGTAATCTACCCAGACGGTAATTGCCAAAGTGTAATTAAGGGCAAAGTACAGTCTGCATCTTTAAAACGATGATGCAGGAGGAACAAAGTGCCCAGCTGCTCCCCAGGACCACGCCAGATCGGTCCACCGGCAGTTACAAAAATCCTATTTTTGCTTAGAAAAAAGCCGTTTTCCACCGGCACTCTGAAGCATCGTTCCCACAGCCTCCCTCTGCACTGGCCCTTTTCAGAAAAAAATCCGACTCCAAGGACTGGGCATTTTTTGCAGATACTCAGTTCAGTCTTGGCCATAATTACCCAACAGACACGACAACCTCTGCACCGTGCGTCCGAAAACTGCCTGGCCAGCCCCAAATTCCACAGGGCACTTTAGAAACAACCGTATCCCGGTACGTCTCACCCGGTAAATTCCTGGCAAATCGGATCATCGCAAAATCTGTGCCACAGAGCAACGGGAGAGAAAGATTGCACGCGACTGTGACGTTTTCCCCCACCGATCGCATACCCGGGGACGAGGCTGCAGCGACTTCAGACCTTACCACTCTTTCTCTTGTTTCCAAACGCTACTGAATGCAAAAGGCAGCAGTTACTCTTCTGTCTAGAAATGAAAACACTGTAATGGATATTTAATAGCTACCGTCAACTGTGAGAACTCCTCGTGCCCCTGTCCCACAATATACAAAATAAAAGACAGGCTTGCTTCAATAGGAGGCGGATGGTGGCAGCAGGTGGAGACACGCAGAATTTGAGTGTGAAGCTTAAAAATGTGTTTTCATGTGGGATGGTCAGGTAGGCACGTGCCCGCCAGCCCGGGCACGGTTTATGGGCAGTGATTTCATGCACACACAAACCCCTGAACAACACCACCCCGTGGGAACGACAGAGGAGAACCGTCTCTGGACCCGTCGGGGCAACTGCTGCACCGACCCCACTGCTGGCACAGGCGGGCACAAAAATCTGGAAAGAAAGGCACTTCCGAACACTTCCTTTTCTGGAGAGGAAGCGGCTGATCTCCGGGATTTGTGCAGAAAAGCCGGCACATCTCCTGTCCCACTCCTGCTGCTGCACGATCCACCACGCCTCTGCCCCCACCTCCCTCCAGCACCCCTCAACACAAACCACACAGGCAAATACACCTCGGGGGTGACATGTTTAATGAGATTTCATTTCTATTTTAATTATTTAGGTTTTTTTCCAAGAACAATATTGTAAACACAGATAAAACTGCCTAAGACATTATAGCCCCTTCCAGTATCTGAAGGATGCCCACGAGAAAGCTGGGGAGGGACTTTTCCCAAGGGCATGGAGTGATGGGATGAGGGGGAACGGCTTCAGACTGGCAGAGGGCAGATTTAGGTGAGACGTGAGGAAGAAATGTTTCCCTGTGCGGGCGGTGAGCCCCTGGGGCAGGTTGCCCCGAGAAGCTGTGGCTGCCCCATCCCTGGAGGTGTTCAAGGCCAGGTTGGACGGGGCTGGGAGCACCCTGGGCTGGGGGGAGGTGTCCCTGCCCAGGGCGGGGGGTGGCACTGGGTGGTCTTCAAGGTCCCTTCCAACCCAAACCAGTCTGTGATTCTATAACACCCCATTTTTATTTTCTAGAAGCGCCAGTATTTTACACGCCGACAGAGCATGGCTCAGCAAACCAGCAGCGACATGCGAAGCCACAGATCTTCCCTCTGCCACTTCAATCCACTCCTCGCAGCGTAAAACCAAAAAGCTTTCATGTCTGTTGAGTCCCAGCAAACACATTTCCACGTGGGGCCAGCTCGAATGCCCCTGCCCTTCATGCTCCTCTTCCTCACCACGCAAGAACGCCCTGGCAGCTGCAGGTCGCGCAGGGAGTTGCTCACACCTTGGTCCACGCTGCTCCATCCTCCCTGAGGCTGCCCTCGCCCCCACGCGTAAGCCCCACGGACCCTGTGAAGGCAGGGCTGTGACTGCAGGAGGTCAGGCTCGGAGCATCGCCCAACCTGCAGGAATGCCGTCACATCGGCCCACGGACTTCGTAGCTGGTTTGGCAGATCATCACCTCCAGAAGATACGCCCAGGTTTCTGTATAAACGCAGATGACCATATAAACCTGACATCCTACTTGTGCGCACGGAGTCTTCTCACTGCTTCAGACCTCTCTGAAGACTCACCCCATTTCTTCCCCATCTCCTCTTTTGTCCTGGTGCTCAGAGCAAAGCAACCTTCGCCTCAGCCCGGCCCCCACCAGTTTGCTCTGTAGCCCTGGGTAGGTCCGTAGCTGGTTATGCAGTTCTGTGAGGAACGTAATAAAACCAGACTGCACCAGCTAACAGCTCCTCGTGCAAAATTAAGGCTGGTTAAGATGCTGCCGTGCTTAGGCAAAAGCTCCAACAAACACTCAAAGTATTCCTTCCTTTCTGCCACGGCCGAAGGCGGTGGGTTTGCCCTTCTCCTGGGCTCTGGCAGCAGCTGGCAGAGTTCTGCCGCCACGGTGAGGGAGCACACGCAAAAACATCTCCTGGGATGATGAAGGTGCCACATAGATTTGAGTAGATTTTAGAAAGTCACCAAGAGCCACAGCAGCTGTAACTCCATTGGGAATACAAGGGGGGAATCCACAAGAGGTGGCCCACGAAGAAACAAACCAGGATCTATTTTCCTGAGTTCTGAAGCCTCTGAGAGGCTGACAGGAACAACCACGAAAAATAAATAACTAGAAATTCTGCCACAAGAGGGGATTTAGCCCCATCCTTTCAAATGATGCGCGCAGCCCTGGCCGGACAAACTCAGGCCCACGTATACGCACACGTTCGCTGTAGTGCTGCTGCACCCGGCAGAACCTGCTCCCCTTCTCCTTCTTGCCATGCAAGAGCCACAGTCTCTGCAGACGCTCGCCGTGGATTCATCAGCCTCGCAGGCAATTCCAGATCATCAATATGAAATTGCTCTCATACTGCTGTGATAATTTACTCTGGAAAAATTTCAAAGAAAAGAATTTGACCTGAAACCTTCTTATTTGCAGAAGCAACTCCAAAGCTTTCTGTAACCAAACAATAATTGGAGTTTTTTGACCACAACCAAGTGGCTGATCACAGAAGCACTGTTCAGTTCTCTCTGTAACAGCACCAATGTCTGACCCCTGCGCTAACGAGGTATTGTCTATTCTTGACAAAATTGATAGCAAATAAAGTACAGCACTTCTCCTCGCACAGCAAATCCCTGCTCGTTCCCCCGCCTTCTCCAGTAACGCGCTCTCATTTCTAACAAGTGGCAGTAGTGCCATGCTCCGCCGCCGTTTGGGAACCAGGCGGGCGGTGACTCCGGAGGGTTTGCTCGACAGTGCCACCCCTGACGGGGTGACACAGCCTCCCCTGCGCGAGGCAGAGGGACCGCTCCCGTTTTGGTGGGAGCACACACGTGTTCTGCTCTGCGCTCCGGGTCGGGATTCCCGTCAGTCCTGCGCAAACTGTGCTCACCGCGTGACAGTCTTACATGTCCCCTGGAAGGTTGAAATGTTGAGCAGTAAAATCTGCTCAGGGTAGATTTTGCCACAGGGTTTGGTTTTCCCAACGGCAAACTCCGACCTCCCACAGCGCGAGACAAAGACAAGCATGCGCCATCCTCGAACACGTGGGACCAAGTGCCTATCGGCGAGCGAGTAGCTACCTCCGAGGCCAGCAGGGACTCCACTCACCACCGACACCCAAATTCACCCAACGCTGTGCAGGAGAGGCCATTCAGTGCCCCATCCGTGCTTGGGAACGCACCTTCACGCACGGTGCTGCCCCCGGAGAGGACACCCACCACCACGCCAGCAGTGGAAGAGCTTCCACAGACCGATGGCACCTCCATGAGGACCTTGCCCGCTACCGTTGACGGCATCTCAGTGCGGGTCTTGCTCACCGCGCAGTCCTGGCCTGTCTTCATACGCGGCTTCCAGGAGAAGCCAACCTGCACAGTTTCGGCAAGCAGACACATCTGCCAGCTGTACCCACAGCGAGGGACCCCAGACACTTTCGGCGCCTCCAGTCTTGCACGGGGCAAACCGAAGCATCGTGCGAGTTTCCATGGAAGAAGATGGCTTTGCGGGAACACGGCCACAGACGTCATTCCCATATACATAGAATCATAGAATCGTTAAGGTTGGAAGGGACCTTTAAGATGATCACTTTAAGCTCCTGAAGAATGAGTCAAAAATTAAAAATAAGTGGGCTGCTCAAGGCACTTTTACTATTCCCCAGACAGCTTAAAAAAGGCCTCCTACTGTGCATTACCTAATTTTTACATGACAGAAGCAGAAAATTTCTTCTTTCATGATGCTACTGTACATATCTTTCGACAATGGCATTACCGTGCGCTGGTGTATATGTACCTATTTGTCTTCAACATCTTATACGGGAAAGTGATAACCAAAGTAGCTTTTTCAGGAAACTGGCCCCTAAGAGGGGGATAGTCGGCGGTTTCACAGCAGGTAACATCGCAAACCAGACATGAAAAGTTAACAGAAACCAGACATTTCAGCTGGTGAAGAAATACCAGTACTAGAAATATTTTCAATGGGTCTCCATAACAACTTGTATTTCTGCCGCCCATTAAAATGCGAGTAAATATGTCACGAGTTTTTCAGTGGACATTTGGTGGATGTTTTCCTCAGCTGCCTTTTGTATCCTTTGTATTTAAAATTATATACTTGGAAATGAATTTAAAAGGGAAAAGGAGATGAAACCCAAGGAACTCTCACCTTGGACTGCTACTTTGTTTTCAAACTTATTGTGCATTTCAGGCAGTTTTCTGCCGAGCCCACAGACCATATGTATGTAAATGTTTGAGCCGGGAATAAATGATGCTGCCCTGGCAGCGTGCAGCTCTACTGAGATTTAGCCGAGTAAGAATAATAGGTTTCCACTGCAAATACATTTCCGATGCTCTAAATAAAAACATTACTTTGAATAGAGTCAACAGCAAACCGGCCAAAGAAACCTGTCGGCATCGCGCTCCCCACCCCTGGGACCCGCAGGCTGGGAGGGGTGCGATCCTGCACCCACCGCAACCCCGAGGTTCGCCGATGAACTTCTCCAGGGCCAGGACTTCTCCTCGCTACCACAAGGCACCGGCGGTGCTGTGGTGGCTTTGCCGGAGCCTGGCTGGTGCCGGAGCGCGAGCCCAGGGGATGCTCAGAGAGCCCGACCCGCCGCATGGACCCGCAGTCCTCATTCCTCCGGGCTTCTGACAAGAGCTTTGGCATCAGCCCCTGTTACTGCGCCCCGGGCTCAGGCTGCGGGAGAGAAGGGACGGCTCTGGGAGCAGCCGTAAACTCCTCGGCGGTTTCTGGTGCTCTCGGCAGCAGGGAGCAACCTCCGGAGCAGAACACATCACCTCTGCTCCGGGCTTCAGAGAAGAGACCCCACTGCGTGAGCGGCGGTCTGCTAACCTATTTCCCAGCGAAAGCAATTGGAAACTCTCAGAAGATAAAAAGATAATGAACAAATAACCTTCACAGCAGCCAGCGCTGCAAAAACCCGAGGTTCCCCTTTGTGCTGACTGCCTGTTATTAATGACCCTGTCAGGTCTTCTAATGAACTTTGTGCTTCATGTGGAAAGCGTGGGGTTTGTCCAAGAGCATAGTCAAGAGCTCGTTTTCCTTTATTTCCAATCTTATGCAAGAAAGTTCTTACACTCTGAATCTAAGAAACCGTATTTTTGTATTTATTTTCTCCCATCTCCACGTTCTCGTAGTACTACCGAGGTCTGAAACAAAACGCCACTGTCTGTTCAGGAAAATGCTTGATGCATCGAGCAATGGCAAACCATTAATTATTGCAAGCCTTTTATACCACCACTGACACCACAGCGAAGAATTTAAAACATTCCCTCAGACAAGCAGCTCAGTCACAGCAAAACCGCAGCGCAAGAGCTTCGCTTCGTCTTCTCAAAGCTCGCTTTATTCTGAGGAGGGCTGCGAGGCTGCCTCGCTGGCAAACCGCTGCGCGTTCCTCTTCGGAGACACGGAGCACACGGTGGTAAATATAAATTAAATATACTGCTAGACCAGACCCTTGCCGTGGGGATGAGCGAAAAGCCTTCGGGAACGGCTGCCCCCCTCCGCCAGCCGAGCCGCCCCCTGGGAACACACCTCGGGGCAGTGACACCCACGGGAGCGGGGTCCCCGGCACCCACGGCCAAGGGACGGGGCGTTAACGGGCAGTGCTGCCTTCTCACGGCTGATGGTCCCCACACTGCAAACTACCGCCTTTACTGCTTTTCAAAGATGCCACCGTGGCATGTAAAATTATGAAAATATGAGCTTTTCTGAGTCAAGAGAGCCCAACATCCGCATGTTCAGGCAGCTGCTGGGAGCCTCCGAGTCCCGGCAAGTGGCTGAGACCCGCAGCCCTGCTCGCCGGCAGACACAGACCGTCCCCCGGAGCCCAGCGGAGACGGATGCTGGGACAGCGTCCTCCCCAAACCGGCAAACTATTGGGATATATAAAAAAAAAAAAAAAAAAAA
>VZSZ01001546.1:650941-745483 GCA_013398815.1 Ibidorhyncha struthersii | reverse complement strand
AAGGTCCCTTCCAACCTTAACAATTCTATGATTCTATGTTTGCAGACCAATAAGCAATAAATTAAATCTTTTACTTTATTTTATGTACACCTCCAATAAGATAATAGAAATGTAGTTGCTGTGTAAACTCTATACTTTGCTATTTGGAAATAAGGGCCTTCACCTTTCCTACTTAACCCATTTTTCAACGGACCTAGACATAAAAGCAGTACTCCATTAAGGCATTAATTTCTGGAAATGAAAGGACCCTGTTAGCTTGAAAACATATTCGTGTAGATTCCCTGTGTAAGGTTAGCATAGCAAGAACTCCAGTGTTTCCTGTTTTATAGATAGTTACTTTGCTAAGAAAGCTGCAGCTAAGTATTTCCTGATACCTGTTTCTATAGAATTTGATATATTTTGTAACCATGTGTTGATCTGTTCATTCTGGTATATGAAAATCACCTTTTGTATAATGTTTCATGCTCATGCTCACATTAAGTATCTTGGAGTCTAATGAGGCATCTGTAACTCCTTAACTAAACCCACCATTCCCAATCATCTTGTAGCAGAAACTCACTTAAGAAAATTGTCGTATTCCACATATCACTAGAATTCGTTCCCCACCCAGCCCTAATTTACCCTACCCTAATAGCTGCCACTGCTGCATCCCACAAAGATGCTACAGGCTTAGCAAAGCTTATTAGCCCTTCATGGTGATGGTCTTAGACTAACACAAGACCTGTCTAGGTGATTGGGAACCACTGTTCTGCAAAAACACGGAGAATCTCTCTGAAGCTTCCTGACCTTTGGGAGAAAAAGGAATTAGAGAGCTTTCAATATAAATATAGGTTCAAAGAAGTGGAAGCAACTCTTCAACCAGGCTTTGGTTGGAATTATTGGTACTGCTTTCTAGGGCTGCATTTTGGCTTTCACAAATACATTAGATCTCAGAAACAGGCTGTATGAACATAAGCAATGAAACAGAGGGAAACAAACAGCTGTTCTGCTTGAACTCAGTAATTAGGCTCCCTTGATATCATGGCAGTCCTCAAAATAGTCAACATTCGGTTTGTATTGCTGGTATACTCAGCAGAGTTCAAACTGCTGAAGTCTTGAGGCTACAAAAATAGTTTCTGGAAAAATGGTTTACGTTTACATAAGTTTGCGTTTATATAGGCAGGTCAGAAATTTTCTTAATTTATTGAATTTTTATGCTCAAAATACGACCACAATATTCTGAAATGATTAAACTGGAGTGCCTACAATACAATATCTAAACAAAATACTGGATTTTCTAAAGCTATGAACTTTACTTGAAATCCAAAAATTGTTGAGCTTTTTCACTGTTTGGTGTTTCTGAAAACAAGGTCACTTCATTATTTACTGAGTACTCTACCTAAATGAGACCTAACAGTAAATAGTGCTTACTGAAGAGCAACAGCTCAACTATATCAGAATGTAATCAGTGGTTTTTCTATTTCATTTCTATCAATAACCCTTTGATGCAAAAAGAACACAACCAATGTCTGTCGATTGCCATGAAGCTTTTAGGGCAAGATTTTAAAAATAAGTTGTCTTTCAAATTCTTTTCTGATATTTGATAATGAAGTTTATTGTCTTATGTTTTAATTTATCCTTCCTGTGGAATCCCTCCCAACTGAGCCCTGAGTGCTTACATAAAAATAATTAAAAGGTGCATCATTTAGAGGTATTTCAGTAGATGGTAAAGCTTCATGCCCTTTAGGCACCTGAAATCTCCACAATGAAATCTTTTTTCATTTATGCCATGATTATCAGCAAAACCATTTCTTTCTCTATTCATTCCACTTAATGTTCTCTTGCTCTAGACTGTTGCCCAAAATATTTTGTGCTATGTAAAGATTAGACTCAGAATGTTGTTGTTTTTAAAAGGCCCAGGACATACCCGAACCTGTTGAGTTCATAAAAATGTACTTGGTCAAAGATTACAAAAGGGTTGACTTGTAATTAATGATTATATATATATGAACCTCAAAACTGAATCACAACATTTTTGGCAATCCTTGTGTAGTCTTGATCTAGACAATATCATCATGCAAAACGACATCCCAAAGCTGAGGATAGTCCCTTGTTATTTCAGTAACAAGGTTGTTCAACGAAGTGATCCATTTGATAAAAAAACCCCACGCTGCTGTTGTCTGCCATTTCTTAGGGGTTTATTTTGGCGGGATTTTTGGTATCTGTGTTATTTGATGTGTGTATGGAGCCTGCAGTAGGTGCATCATCTCTTACGTGCATGAGATGAGTTTTTGAAATTCCAGTGCTGTGCATTTATGGCTATATATAAAGGCCTAATGAGTTACGTAGTTGCAACTCTTGTTTGCGTATCGACTCTTCTCTCTCATTTTCTATTGGCAGTGTAGCAAGCCTTCCTCATAGACATTCAGGTACCTAGTTTGAAATGAAATAATATTTTTATCCAAGGGAATAGTTAACAGGCAGAAAAAAAAACTTTCAATTTTCCCATCTTTCTGCTGTAGTCCTAAAACAGTGTCTTTCTGCTGGAAGATCCCACATCTTAAAGCTCGAGGCCTGCCTGTTTTACAGTACACTGGCTTCTTCAAGGATGGTTATCGCTTATATTTTTTTGGCCTAGGACAGAGGCCCACTCGGGAGGCAGGGTCCAAAGTGGCAACGCTCATGCCATTGCAACCAACTGGGGAATAAGCCGGGCCAACCAAAGCAGCAACAAATGTTCCTTAGCTGCCTCCCAGGATGAGAACCAGAAGACCAACCACCTCAAGTGTTTGTATACCAATGCATGCAGTCTGGGCAACAAACAGGAGGAACTGGTGCTCCACGTGCAGTCAGAAAGTTATGATATCATAGGAATAACTGAAACATAGTGGGACAACTCACATGACTGGAGGATTGCAATAGATAGCTATAGGCTATTTCATAAAAACAGACAGGGAAGAAGAGGAGGAGCAGTCACACACTATGTTAAGGAGAACCTTGAATTGTATAGAAGTCAACTACAGCAATTGTGGAATCCCTATCGAATGCCTCTGGGTCAAGATCAGAGGGGTAATCTCCAAGGGGGGTCTTACAGTAGGCATCTGCTACCAACCTCCAAACCAAGACAATAAGGCCAATGAAGCAATATTTGGGTCACTTAAGCAAGATTTGGGTCAACAGAACCTGGTTCTTATGGGTGACTTCAACTACCCAGACATTTGTTGAAAGAACAATACAGCAGTTCATATGTCATCCATCAAGTTCCTGGAATGCGTAGAAGACTGCTTCCTCATACAAATATTAGATGTGCCAACCAGGAATGAGACACTGCTGGACTTGATATTCATAAACCAAGAAAACCTGCTTTGTAGTATCTCGGTTAGTGATAGCCTTGGCGGCAGTGATCACAATATTGTGGAGTTCGGAATCCTACTGAGCACGCTGAAGGTTAGTACTAAGACAAAGGTTTTAGATTTTAAAAGAGCAAACTTCAGCTTGCTCAGAGCTCAGCTGGGAGGGATTCCGTGGGAAGCTTCCATGAGGATAAAGGAGCTAGTGAGTGCTGGGAGTTCCTTGAGAACACTCTCCTGGAAGCACAAAAACAGTTCATGCCCTTTAAAGGTAAGGGAAGTAGGAGGAGCCATAAACCCCCTTGGCTTAACTGAGAGCTTCTGAGTCTGCTCAAAATCAAAAGGGAAGCGTACCAGAGATGGAAAAGCAGACAAATGCCTGTTGAGAAGTACAAGGGCATTGCAAGGGTGTGCAGAGACGTGGTTAGAGAAGCAAAAGCTCATCTCGAATTGAAATTAGCCAGAGATGTCAAAAACTACAAGAGAGAGTTCTTCAGGTATGTAAACAACAAGCAGAAGCAGAAGGAAAATTTTGGTCTGCTGTTAAACAGGAGAGGTGAATTAGTCACTAGCAATGCTGGAAAGGCAGAGGTTCTCAACGCTTTCTTCACCTCTGTCTTTACCAGCACTGTTGGGCCCCAGGCCTTGGGAACGACAGTCCAGGTTGATGCAAACATGGACCCAATGTCATTGGAGGAAGAGATGGTATGCAAACTACTACAGGAGCTTGTTGCTTACAAATTGGTGGGCCCTGACACTATCCACCTGAGGGAGTTAAGAGAGCTGGCTGATGTTGTTGCGAGGCCACTCTCCAGAATATTTGAGAAGTCATGGAGATTGTGGGATGTCCCGGAAGACTGGAAGAAAGCTAATGTCACCCCCATCTACAATGAGTGCTTAAAGGAGGATCCAGGATATGACAGGCACATCAGTCTTACTTCAGTCCCTGAGAAAGTTATGGAATGAATCTTCCTGGGGGCTACCACAAATCAAATGAAGCACATGAATGGGACAAGCCAGCACAGATTCACCAAGGGTGAATCATGCTTGACAAACCTGATGGCTTTCTATGACAAAATAACCTGCTCAGTTTATCAGGGGTGAGTGGCGGACATTGTCTACTTGGATTTCTCCAAGGCTTTTGACACTTTTTCCCACAACCTCCTCCTAGAGAAACTGATGCATTATGGTCTAGACAAGAGGTCTGTGTGGTGCGTGGGGACCTAGCTGAGAAGCCGCACGCCGGGGGTGGTGGTAAATAGCTCCTTTTCAAACTGGAAACCTGTCACAAGTGGGGTCCCCCGGGGATCAATATTGGGCTCGACACTATTTAATATCTTGACAGTATGGATGATGGGATCAAGTGTACTCTGGTGAAGTTTGCTGATGATACCAAACTGAGCGGGGAAGTGGACACTTCAGAAGGGAGAGCCACCCTGCAGGAAGACCTGGATAGGCTGGAAGAGTGGGCTAACAAGAACCTTATGAAGTTCAACAAAGACAAATGTAAGGTCTTGCACCTTGGAAAACACAGTCCAGGAGGGCAGCACAGGCTGGGACCTACCCAGCTGGGGAGCAGCTCTGTGGAAAGCGACCTGGGGGTCCTGTTGGACAACAAGCTTGATATAAGCCAACAGTGTGCTGCTGAGGCAAAGGCAGCCAACAAGATGCTGGGCCACATCAACAAAGGCATCACCAGCAGAAGTAAAGAAGTTATTATCCCACTCTACTCAGAGCTTGTCAGGCCACACCTGGAACACTCTGTTCAGTTTTGGTCCCCAAAATACAAAAAAGATGTGGACAGGCTGGAGACAGTCCAGAGACAGGCCACCAAGATAATCAAAGGACAGGGAAGCCTGCCGTATAAAGAAGGGCTGAGAGAACTGGTTTTGTTCAGCCTTGAGAAAAGAAGGCTTAGGGGATACCTTATCACCATATCCCAGTATTTAAAGAGCGGGTACAAAGAAGATGGAGACTCCCTTTTTACAAGGAGTCACATGGAAAAGACGAGGGGTAATGAAAGTTACTCCTGGGGAGATTCCGATTGGGCGCAAGAGGAACATTTTTCACAAGGAGTCATTGGAATAATCTCCCCAGGGAAGTGGTGGATTCCCCCACATTGGACGCTTTTAAGATTCGGTGGGGCAGGGTGCTGGGCCATGTTGTCTAGACTGTGCTTTTGCCAAGAAACGCTGGACCAGATGATTCTTGAGGGTCCCTTCCAACATGGTATTCTATGATATGTAAGTGTTCTGTATAGTACGTGTTTTCTTCAGAAACTGAAAAATCTGAAATGTTTGGCACAGGTTATATCTGCTGTAAGAACTCAAGTGCATTTCTTAAATGATGCAGATTCCACTGATACAATGTCAAGATCACATACGGTAGGACTAAACTGAGAAAAGATACAGCAAATGCGAGTAGAGTAGGCACTAGCCTTGCTAATACCAGCTGTTTAAAAATAGATAAAGTACTTGGCATTGATAGCTCAGCTACCAGGAGTTTCTTCTGCTTCAGGTAGTAAAATTATACCTATACTCACCCATGACCACGTGCATGCACTGTGTAGAATATGAATACTAAAACATCTCCATCATCCCAGCTCTTCAGTCTCAAAAAAAATCATTTACTTCTTTGTAGGTGAGTCAGTCCAAAGGAAGTGTGTAAGAGAGACGCTTGACACCTGCTCAGGGCAGGTTTCTACCCACCTGGTTCAAAAACATTTCTTCGTGTCACTGAAGACCGTTCATATAGTGTCTGACAGTCAGTAATAGTCCATGTATTGGGGAAGACCTTTATTTGGATGATTCCTTAATATGAAAACAGGTCCTTCCAGACACAAAAAGCAGCCTGGAAGTGTTCTCTCACTTTTTTATTTGCTTCTCACCAGTGGTTTGAACAACAAATGCACTAGAGACAGTTCTGCAGTAGATGTAGAAATTCATGCAGTACTGGCCCAGGTTCTTTCTGTTAGAAGAGGTCCTAGAGGCGGACAACTCAGTATGACTTGGATATATTTTGGATATTTTTCAGGCCTTGGCACTAAAAGGAGAAATGAATGAAATGTATGTAAGAATAGGCAAGGCTTGAGATTAAGGTTTTGGGAGATTTCATTCAGGATCTTCTGCCCTGGAGACCTGACTGAGAGAACAGTTTTCTGTCAAAAATGAATGCTTTTGTCTTAAATTGCAATTCTTTTTCCCAGTAGCGCTAGAGGCATGTTCTTTTGGTTTCTGCTGTGACTAGTTAACATTTTACTGATATAGTGTCTCCACAAAGCATGAATCATTGTAACAAGCTAAATGGAGAAGTGAAAAAAATTACTTCATCCATCCATAACTGTTTCCCCTTAGACACCCCTAAACATTTAAATATGTAATTGTTGCAGCATCTGGAGCCAGTAGGCATTATCATTACTTTCCAGAGGAGGAAACTGAGACATAAGGAAGTCAGGTCACTTGTTCAAGTGCACGCCGTATGTCTACACTGCAGTGTCAGAGGTGGGATAGGTGTAATATATACCCGTAAGGATATATAAACATACTTTGCACCCGTGTTGCCAAGCTGAGTAGCTTAAATGTCCTTGAATGCTGCAATCGGTACGAACATACCTTAAATTGGGCAAAAAATTGCATATAAACACAGTGCAGCCACCTAAGGAAACAAATGTCAACTGTAGATAGCACGAGGTTGAAATGTGCTTAGCTGGGATGAATATAGACGTTTTCAGCAAAAGTCAAGAAATGCAGTAAATAGATATTTTTTCAGATTTAAATAGCTGTCTTCACAGTCTTATAGCAGAGCTCAAAAATGATAACACAACACATAAGTTATTCTATGTCCTGTGAACAGCTAGAAGACATGAACATATGGTTCAGGTCAGTGATGTAACACAGTGATGTATATGTGTTCATCACCAATAGCTAAAAAAATTAAGGGTAGTTTTTTCGTGTGTCTTAACTGCTCAAATCGTCCACCATGCAAGGGCTTTTTGCTAAAAACAGCATTCTGGTGAGTTCTGCAGCACTCAGTAGTAGTTCCCAACGTTCAGACTTTCTTCTGCAATCCATCAGTTTACCTTTAGCTCTGATGAGGACAAAGGGAAGTGCTAAGTAGCTATTATGGGATGCCAGGTCTGTCATTAGAAATACATTGGATCAACAATCTTTGCAATTTGACTTCCCCATTGTACGTCCAGAACGAGGGCAAGGGGAAGGTGGGTGATACGTAGTAGCGCTTTTAGTCCTGAATTAATTATAGTTGATTTTTTGGAAGGGCACTTAGATTTGTTTCTTTCATTCCCTCATAGTGCTATTACACAACAAAAGAAATGTTATGTAGCTGCCTTTGAGTTTTTATAATATGGTGTAGGTGCTTTCCTTAATGGTCTTTGGGAATCACCCATACAGTTGTCATGGAAATAAAACATTAGTAACAAAAAGATTGCTCTCATTTATATAAAATGAATGTCTGTGTTTTACTTTACAGCAGTCATGCTTTGGTTTATTAATGGCTAAACCCTTTGAAAACATGTTTCAAGTTCAACTCACTCATGGGAGTTCGTTGATCAAACTGTCTTATTAAAATCTCAGCTTGTTTACAGGGGGTCTCATTTTCTTTCTTACAATTTTTCACCTAAACCTATGCTCACTAAACTCCACACAGCCTTCCACGAGCCTTCGTGGAGTATCAGGAGATAAATATTTACCTCCCAGAGAAGGATACACATGGTCAACTATGCCCTTCGCCCGGGTTCTTTTCAAGACTGTATTGGGTCAAAAAAAGCAGCAGGTTTATGGTACTTAATAAATAATGCTTAGTTTTTATAGGCAAAAGCAGTTCACTTTCATTGCTTTAAACAACTTTGGCAAGTACTTGCACACAAGCGGCTCGGGCAGCTTGCTGTGGCTGTGCTTGGAAATATTGAAGAGTAACAGCAGGGAGGAGTAGGATCTAGCACTAGACCTGTAGGCATTTCAGTGCCTACTTCCGAGCTAAGCATGTGACATCCCATTGTCACCAAGAGAGCCTGAAGAGCTCACCCCGAAGGAGGCACTGGTGTTTCTCCTGCTGTATGGCTGTATGGCTGCTGCCCGTAGTGGCACCTCAGACACCTGGCTCACCTGGGAGATCCCTACCTTTAGCCCTCTGCAGTCTGGATCCAAATCCCATCCTCAATGTGCAAGGCATTATTTACGGATTTAAGGAACTGGATTCTTAGAAATGGAAGGGGGTTATTTGGGCTGAGACCAGAAAATCTGTAGTAATTTAGTTCTCTGCCACCTTTGAGTGATGATCATCTTACTCCCTTCCTTGAATAGGCTTTATGTATTCTATTTGTATTCCCCTCAACTAATCACACACAACTCTACAATGATTTATGCACTTTTTAAGTGAATTAATATTTTGGGGGGTTATTGAATGCATTCTTTTCTTCTTTTGATTTTCTGAAGCTGCAGTTTGTACTTGAAAGTTTAGGGTAATGCAAGTTCATCTGATGAAATTTGGGTTTTAGGTTGGATGTTTATCTGAAGAATAATTGAGTCAGGTGTTTCAGTGATCCCAACTTGTTTATATTTACTGCTCAGGATCTACCTTAATCTATACTGTCAATTTTTAATATTTTTCCCCCTTTTTAAAAGCGAAATTTTACTTTTTAACATTTCAACAAAAAATCCGGCTTTTTCCTGATATTAAGACTGAACTGGGCGAAGCTGCAGTTCTTGATTCCAGATAAAAGCATGACCTTTAGCAAGTGGCTAGTCCTTCCCGCCACCACTTCTGGTTCTGTATCTTCTACTTTAGACCAAGTGTTTTTTCTCACCACATGAGGGCATCGATGAGCCAATAACAGTGGGTTTGCTCATCCCTTAAATACTGTAGGTACAAATCCCATAAATTATGAAAAATATATGCAGTGGAGAGTTTTTGTAAGCTTAGAATAACCGTGTGATAGCATTCTGCAGTCCTGCACGGGATCCTGAAAACCTGACATACTGCAGATTACGGAGTTATCTAGTCAGTAAGTGGATTACAAGGTATAATTTGATAGCGTTTGCAGCTGTGAGATCTGTGAATCCCAAATACACAGTTTAGGTCTGTGACCTTTTCCTGGACTGTATGATTCATTTTAGCAAAGTGAGAAGTAGCAGACGTATACCACCCCTTGAAACAAGGCATTGGAGTATGGGGAAACATAAGACGAGAAAGCAGCAAACCCACAGAGCTCAGTAAGTTCGTATCTCTAAAAGTCTTCACTGGGTAAAGCAACTCAGGTAAAGATCACGGGTTCTGTCACATACTTTTTCTCATATAAATGTCCTCAGCTGAAATGAAGCCCTTGCTGGAAACACTGTACAAACACGTCTAAAATACATTCCCTTTCCTGAAGATCTTCGCATCTAATTAGAGCAGGTAGACAAAAAGCAGGAGTGGAAGTAACCTTAGCTTTCTGTTAGAGCAGGCAGATCCAGCACAAAGTTTTTCTTTCTTTCTCAGACCTTCCTGTGAAAACCCACAGTTCTCACGGGAGAAAATATAACAACCTCAACACACCGTCTTGCAGATCTCAAAAAGCCTGCAGCAGTGCACACTGCTGACGTAAAGGCTGGAGCTCCCAACACCGGTGAAATCCTGCTGTCCCAGCGAGACAAATGCATACTAATAATTCTGCCCTTACGTAAGTTGTTCCCTAATTAGTGAAATGTAATGAAAATTAATCTGATGTGTTACAGTAGTGCTAAATATTGGAGGCTTTCCTTTAGAAAACAAACTGACGTAGTCGATCCTTAATAACTTATGTCTCTGCTTCTTAGGGACAGATTCAACAAGGTCCTAGGTCTGTAGAAAATGAGGCTTTTCTGCTTCCATGTGTAATTTTTTTTAATTTTCAGGGGGTGTGTAGTAGTCATGATAAGCCAGACACTGTGTGCTCTGATGATATTTTGTAGTGGATTCGCCTACTAAAAAGATGATGACCTCACTTCTTTTGTGATTGACTAGGCAAATTTTAATAATAACAGAGGAAGACGGAATTTACACAGATGTTAATGTAACGGGGAATCTGTTAGATGGAAACAAATGTATGATATACTGTCATTACTTCATTTAGTTTATCCAGCTTTTAAGCCACAGAGTACATATTCATGAACAAAAGACCGATGCATCTACTGCTGCAGAGATTCTGAGTTGGTTCTTAGAGTGACAGCATTTAGTTCAAACAAAGACCCACCCACAGCAGTGACAACTGCATTTTCTATAGTGGGAGGTTATTTAGCTGGTGTATAAAAACTTCATTTGCAAGCCAGATATCCCTTTGTGTGTGTGTTTCACTCCAGATCTCCACCTCTTTCCCCACCCAGGTTAACCTACCTGTGATTTCACTTATATTTTAGAAATCAAAAATTCCATTAAAGCTGTGATGTTTTGAAGGAGTTTGCTATTTAAGACAGCAGTTTAATGCGTGTATGAATTTTAAAAGCTACTTTTAGAGAGAAATGCTCACAGGAGTCAGATAATGCATGAAGCTTCATTGATTCATTTTGGATTCTTGCGAAGTTTTACAGACAAGACAGAAAATCAAAATGAAGCCAAAATGAATTAAGAAAACCCATTAAGTGTATTTTATACTGCAGTGCAACTAATATTTTTTCACTGCAGGATACAATTGAAGACACAGAATGTATTTCATAAATTAATATTGTCTTGTCTAGTACTGAATATTCCTTTCTGTGGAAAAAATGGCTTGTGGGCTCAATTTTGCACTGTTGATGTGAATAGCAATTGTGCTAGTAATTTTTAGCACGTAGTAGAAAGCTGTACATGATAAGCTAAAAGTAAAAGTAATAGAAGCCATTAGATTTTTTTTTTCCTTCTTTTGCCTTTCTCCCGCTAGCTCATGTAAGTAGATTATAAAATGTTTTATTTCTGTCTTTGGTAGAATCAGTTTTACAATAGAATATAAAACCACCATGAAACAGGCAGATTAGCCTTCAATTTGCCTGATCTGGAATTTTTATATACTCTTTGAGAAAATAATGCGTATAGTCATGCTGCTGATAAAGAATGTGTTGGAGGAAAGGATGTTCTTGTGACCTGTTAAATGCAGCCTGGGGTAACACTGAGGTTTTAAGGTTGTTGGCAGGGGTGGGGGGAGGGATAAAAGAAAACAAAGATTTGTTTCAGGAGGAAATCAGTCTTTTGTACATCTGCTGAAATACATTCTGCTTTCCATGGAATACATTTCCTAATCCTTTGTGGCACTGTGGGATAGGTTATTTAATGCCTTTTTCACCTGGAGAACAGTTATGTTTCCTTACAGCCAAAGTCAGTCTTCTTTGATAGTAATGTATGGTTTTGATAAAAGATTTTTCACTGACATTGATGAAGAAATTAACATCTCCCAAATCACCTGTAGGACAAAAGTCTAAGATGTTTTAATTTCTTTTCCTGCAATGATCTTCTGATACATGGCTAATCTTTGTCCACAATGCTAATGAAGAAAGCAAGGTATTTAAGAAAACATTGATATTTTAACTTTATAGTATTTGTAGTGTTTTTATATTAATATATTGTATATCAATGAAAAGGCAAAATAGCAGATTAATTCTTTCCCCCTGTGTCCTAGGTATGGGGAGGTAAGAGCAGATATCTTCTAATTTGCATCTTAGCATGGTTCTTTCCTTTATGACGAAAAGAGATAATGAAGATTGAGATCTTGCCAGTCTAGAACCTGCCTACATCTGCCTACTTTCTAGGACTGTCTAATGATGCAAATCATTAATTGACTGTACACCTCCTTAACTTGCATTACACTAAGAACCTAAATCATGTGAACTGTATTCCACCTCAAATCTTTCTGATCAACAGTAAGAAACACTCAAAAGTGCAGTATTATTACAAATACTAGCATAAGTGCTTGTGAGAATAGTTATTGTTTGGGCACTTTAGCTTTTTCTTTTTAAAAACTCTTCCTCCATAAATATCCTCTACAGCTGTAAATACTGCAGCTGTGACCCTGTTTGCTTGTATTTTGTAAAATGATGTTTCGCCCATTTGTGTGTTTATTTAAAGTTGTGACACCTGAAATCGTGTCTGTTTCAGTTTTAGTAAATGTGTTGTATTTGGAATGCTCCAAAGAATGCTTAAAAGGGCTTAGCAGAAAGGTTGGTTACTTGTTTGTCACCGCATACAACAAGGAGGCATTCCTTTTGTTTCTATTTTGAAGATGTAAAATCCTTTAAGGAATGGCCAGCTCTGTTTAAACATACCTGAAAGGATTAAAAAAAAAAAAAAATTATTTGGGGTGGTTTGGGGAATGGAAATATAGTCCATTTTTTAAAGTACAAATTGCATCCCTTTACACCTGCAGGATGTTAGCCTGGGATTAGAGTATTTTTTCTGGTTCTCCCCCCCCCCTTTTTAACTTGTATCCAGAGTATTAAAATAAGCATTGTGTTTTGCATAAGAGGACTAGATATGAATGAGTCCTGGCGGGGCCAGATGTATGAAAACTAAGAGGGGAAAGGTCTGGCCCCCTGTACATGGGGCAGCTCACCCCCATTGGCAACCAGAGTTTCTTTCCCAGTCCTCAGGCAGAAATGAGCTTTTGTTGCTGTGAGCACCGCAAAGGAGCTTTTCTGGCAGGCGCTCCTGCATGGGAGGCACTGACACATCTTTCGCCCTTCAGGAATTTTAATGAAGTTAACTGCATCTGAATACAAAAGTAAGCTGCTGTATTAAAAGACCATCTACTCTCTAGCCACCTTTCTGTGTTCAACGGAAGCTTGTCGTGTACACGATAGGGTGACAGGAATATCTGTGACCAAAAAAAATCAATCTACATCAGAGACGCATCCCGGGCTGCATCAAGAAAAAAGTCCTTCACATTTTACTGAAAGCCATCACTGATTTATTACTCTTCTATTCAAAGCAGGAAATATTTTCAACCTCATCTGACTTCTGCTTACAAAGTCTAAAAGGTATTTCCTAACCTGTAACCATGAGTTCTTTTTCTGCCAGTGGTTAAGTCCAAGTACATGTTCTGCCCCTTGTTTTAGTGAGCTTTTTACAAGACTGTAATGGAGGTATGAGCATCTAGGACAGTGAGAGTCGTTGGTTTTATCTTCTGCATGAAACTCCCAGGAATAAAGAGAATTTCAAGTGGGAAAATACAGGAGGAGATGAGATTCCCTCTCTCTTTCCCTGTCTCCACAATAAAGGTAACTCCTGGAATTTTAGTCTTTAGTTTATTGTAACAGACTTGAACAACGAGCAGCTGATATATGGGCTTAAAATACACGGGTGAAAAGATGGCAGTGTTGAAGGTCGTGAATACTCTGAAACATGAATGATTGAATAATAGACATACTGAAATGTTCATTTCAGTTGACTTTGCTAAGTGTCTTTTACTCATTAAATTGGATACTATTACAAACATGTTATTAATAGATAAATCAATATATATGCAGTCTAGATGTACTTTGAATAGTCCCTTAAAAGCATCTAATAAAAAGTCAGCCAGTGTAATGATTTTATTGCCATCAAACATAGAAATGTGACATGCTGAAGATTGCCTATCATTTCTTTTTTTATATTTATTTACTTGGCACAAGCAAATTGGGGGTAGCCAGCACTTGATAAGATACAGAAATGCACAGTTGTGCTAGCTGGGTGGTGAAGCTTCTTTTTAAAGACATTTTTTCTTCTCAGTTTCATTGCAATGTGTGACCAAGATTACTGGGAGCTGAAATATTGTTAGGCTCACTTGTATGAAATGAGCTGAAGGTAAATTTGGTAAGACCTTCGGTCAGTTTTACTCATAGAGCCTGAGAGATTTGTTTGCAAGATATTAGAAGAAAATGAATTCTGAACTCAAAAGGGAGGTACTGTAATTGTGGAAACAGCTCATATACTAGAATAAAATGCTAATGTAAGTGTGGGACATAAATCATTGTAATAACAGAGTACAGCAGCCCACCCCATAATTCCCACGCTTTTGTTAGTGGGTTATTGCAAGCTCTTTTCTTTGTTGTGATACTGTCTTGTAGAGGCAATGTGAGTTGTATCTGGGTCAGCTGGGTGATCCTCAACAAATTCAACTCCAGTCTTTTACTGAGGGATGATAAAAGTATCAAACTGTGGTGTATGCCAGTGCTTCCTTACCCTCCAGGGGTTAATTTTATTAAATTAGATTACTTCACATCGGTATTCAATAAAATTCAACCCCACATTCACTTCAGTGGCATGAATGTGGTTCTAGATCCACTTCCAAACATGATTAAGATTTGGTCAGTACACAATATAAAGCTCCCTTACCATAGTTTGCCTGACCAGCTGAAGTCTAGACAAATCTACCAGCCTTTGCCTCATCTTCAGAGTGCCCGCTTATTACGGATTGGTATGCATTTAATAGCTGTTTGGCGTAAATATGACACAGATGTGAAACACCTGGTTTCATTGTGCTGTTGAGTGCATTAAATCATATAACTGGCTTCTCCAAGCCTATTTTCTTTACATCGCTATATGAAGGATCATACGATCACTTACTCTCCAAACTGAATGTTTGTATCAGTTTCCCTTATTCAGCTGGCTCTTAGAATCCCAGCGTTGTCAGAAAAAAAAAAAAGAAGTGTAGTCATGTAAAACTGTTCTGGCATCCGTTCCTGTATCTCATGGAACTGATATAGAGGGAGTTGTTTAGATACCACATATCTCTCACTGAATGTAAAACAAGAGTTCAGTTCTATTCATGTCTGGCTGCCCTTGCTGTCAGGAGTGAAGGGATGCGTAAGGGGCAGGACCAGAAAATTAAGTCAAAGCATTAACAGGTCTTGGTATTTGCTGTTGTTTCTTCATTTCCTTTTTTCTCAAGTGCTTCCTTCATACCATTGCCTCTTCAGAAAAGCACATTCCTTTAGCATCTTTCTGACCTGCAGTCTTCATGTTCTTCTCACATAAAATTTTTGTTTGCTTCATTGACTGTTTCACTGACTTTGGAAGACCTACAGAGTCTCCATCCTCAAAGTCCTTTTGAATGCACACATTACCCATTGGTGTCAGTGCCTGAGAATCCAGTACAGTCAAAGAAAAGGAGAAAACAACAAGACTGTAAACCAGGGACTAAGATCATTGATGATTGCTGAGAATTTGGACTTTATAAAGAATAAAGTAAGAATCACATGTATACCAGGAGTGGATGGCATTTATGCCTCTTGTGCGGTAAGAACTTTGAAGAAGAACCTGCCCAAACAGGCAATGGAAAAGTGCTTTCGTGCTCTGATCATGAATCACGAATATGCGTAAACAAGTTTAGATAATGGACAACTGACACATGTGTGCCGTGTGTTTTGGAACTTGTGCTTATTTTGGAAATCTAAAGGAAGTCTCAGAAGGAAATTTTCACAAGTTTTCTAGCTGTTCTACTGTGACCTCATAGCTAAAACTCAAGGCTACTAGCCTGAATTCGTCTGTTGTTTTACAAAGCTGTGATACGCACACCAGGCAGTATGAAATCTTCACAATAATGCAGTAATGAATAGCGCCTTTCAGTGCATGTATAGCTAGAAAGAGCACAGATTTCTCTCAAAAAGAGACGCTTAGTCAAAACTCTTGCTGACAGAAACAAAGTTGATAAGTCTTGCAGTAGATTCAAACGAAAAGTATTCAGGAGGGGACAGATCAACTTTTGAGTGAGCAAATTATTTATGTAATTGGAAAATATCCATCACAACATTAAGAGAAATTCAGTAGGTTTAGAAATTCCAGTCGAACAAGCTTGGAAAAGTTACTGTGGATTTCTTAGATTTATTTGAGCTTTGTCTCTACTTTCAGTACTTGTTTTTCTTGTCTTGCTTCTTACTCCAGACAAACTAGTTTTTTCCTACTGACTGTCTTTCAGTTTGCCAGGTTCATAATACATCCAGTGTTGGATCCTCCCCCTTAAATCTACCTTTCCAACTGTTTCTAACATCAAGAATTGCTCCAACCCTCAGAGGGGTGACTTATCTGTAACTCTTCCATCTCTTTATATCTGTCATGCTGAAGAACACGTCTTTGTCCAAAAGTTTTTCTCTTCAGTTTTTTTCCTCATCCTTTCTCTGATTTCACATCCAGACTCGGTCATTTACTGTTTACTTCTTTCTAAAATATATTTTCAATCTAATCTAGATATTTGCTAGTCTAACTTTTACTTTATAGAGGTGCCTTCAGAGCAGAGAGAAGTTGTTAGTTGTAAAATCGCCTTGAAATGCTTCCATGGAGACAGGGATGGGGAGGAAAAAAAGCATAAGTCACTAATGGAATTATCTAAGAGCTCAAAGGAAAACCAGGAAAGTACATCCAGAAGATTTTCTTCCAAGGGCCCAACAGTGTGTTAATTTAATGCAGTTTCTAAGTGTATGGCCAATTTAAAAAACAATTATCCCAGTGCTAATAAAAATTAATTGTTAAAGTATTCAGATGTAGCAAAATTCTACTAACTTTGCATCCACAGACGTTACTTAAAAAACAAGTAAATGAATAAACTGCTGCAATTCACTGGCATGACATTTACACATCTGCTGGTGGTATTCCATTCTAGTATCCTTAAATTTTCAATTATTTTAGCCAGTAACCTATTAACTATATATAAAAAAGTAAAAAGGAAGTCACATTCTTGAGCTGTGATAGATTGTACACTTGTCTCTTTTTCTTTCTCATGCAATTTTTTTCAAAGTTTTAATAGAAACCAGATGTTGGATGTTCTGCTGTCCTTTTAAGAACAAAAGTCACAAATCATTATAAAATAAAAGGTTTTCTATAAACCATGCGCTGTTTCAAAGTTACAAATACCTGCTTTAATGAGATCAACACTATTGTAAAACAGGTTTATGTTAGAAACTTACCTAGTACATATGTACTAAAAATATTATTTGTGAACAATTATATGTGAGAAATATGTGTGAGCAATAAAGCTTTGTTGTCTACAGAACTTTTCACTCAAAATTTAAACAATACTTGTATTGCAAAATATTTAGTGACATTTTTTAATGGAAAAACTTGACAAAAATAGAATATGGTATTGATTATGGTTATGTTTGCCTCAGAGCTTCCTTTTGCAGAATTTTGAATATTTTTCTATGAAGAACCCAATAAAGGATTTTCCATCATTTTATTGTTTCGCTTTACAGAATAATATTTTGTTTTGATTCATGAGGCTGACACTACAGTTTCGGTTTTGTGATTTTATTTTAAACTAAGTTCAGCTATTTTTGTTGACCTGTGTCTCTGATAGTTTTGAAATCTACCAGTTATGCAAAAAAGAACTGTTTATTTTGGAGGAAATCTCTTAAACCAAAAATGTATATAACCCTAAGGGTGACATGCTGTTGTGGTTAAGTGTCTTTCTTCCTATACAAATGTTAAATTAATGTAATTTATCAGATTAGATCTTGATTTTACACTAATGACATGGTTCACAGAGAATGTATTGTACCTCTTTGAATTAATATCAATTCTATAAAGAGAAAGCAAATTATTTTTTGAATAGCTGCCAAGACACTGTTGTTAGAGCACGTTTTCAGTTCAAAAACATGTATGGAATTCATGTCAGCATAAAGTTGAGTCTGCAAGACAGTGAATTCAAGGATTAAACTGCTCTATAGTCCCAGTGAAAACCCAGATAATGCCAGTGAACTTCTGAGAAGGCAGTAAATTGTAGTTATTGGGGCACATAAATTCATCAGAGAATTAAACGTTAGATGAGAAGGAAGTTAATTTGTAGAGGTTAAAGACATGAGTTTTACAACTCTGTCATTAGGTTTTATAAAAAAAATAAACTGGCATTAAATTATGGAAGATTAGTAACCGAAGGGCATGAATCATTGATTCCCTACATGACTCAGAGTTGGTAATGGGAAGTTGTTTTACCTTCAGTCACCCACTTAAATCCAGCCTCAGCCCAAAGTGACTCAGCCCTGACCATCTGACAGCTGTTGGGTGTTCAGCTGTGCGGTGAATCGATGGGGAAAGCGCAGTCAGTAGACAAGCGTAGAAAAATCACCACTTTAGACAGGTCGTGGCAGGGAAGTTAAGCATTATGTGAGCGTGTCATTTGGACTAGCCATTTACTGACAAAGCTTGGAGAAGAGCATGTCGTTTCTTTAGTCCCCATTCATGGAAGGAACATCAGTCTGCCCATCAATAAAGAACGCGGAGCTGTAGTTGGGGTGTGCTTGAAATTTGTGAATGGGTGTACAGCCAGGTGTTGCCAATACTGTGAGAAGCATTCAAACTGCAGGTGATCCTGTCTGCAGGGAGATTTTGAATTATGTTGGCAATTATCAGTAAGCATTCTGTAGTGTGGGTAAGATTTGAAAGCGCTGGGTGGTTCAGATGTGGCAGTAGCCTTAGATCTGGTGTGGGTCTAATGTGCCACTCAGAGCCCTGTTTTACTCTCCTTTATCCTGTTGTCTCCAGCAGGTGGGATGTTGCATTTATTGAATTAATTCTGGTCCTAGAGTTCTTCAGCAGACCCAGTGTGTTATTGTTAGGTTGAGTGGTTTTCCTTGCTATAAGAGAGGTTTACAGCTCTCTTTTTTATTTTACAGATAACCATTCAGAGAGACAGTGGTTTGGATGTTAGTTCCCCCAAACATGGAAAAGTGGATCCAGACAACATGCCACACGTTGGTGGAAATACATGGGCTGGTGGAACAGGTTTTCCAATTTATTTTTTTTTTAATGCATCATTGAAGGATGTCTAAGGGAAGGGAGATGCCGTGCCAGTCAAACAATGGATTTATACAAGGCCACCCTCTGCTTAGAGCTATTTTACTCAATACGGGGTCGCTTTATTGCCAGTGAAAAGAAGTATTTGCAGTGTCTAACTTAAACTGTATATAGCAAATCTCTACTTCAAGTACATTTTGTTGTTGTTTCTTTTCATTGGCCATATAGAGAACCAGAAGCTTGCAGCCATCGAAACTAGGCTGCCCATTGATAGGACGAGGGGTAATGGGCACAAGCTTGAACATAGGAAGTTCCATCTTAACATGAGGAGGAACTTCTTTACTTTGAGGATGGTGGAGCACTGGAACAGGCTGCCCAGAGAGGTTGTGGAGTCTCCCACTCTGGAGACATTCAAAACCCGCCTGGACGCTGTCCTGTGCAACCTGTTGTAGGTGACCCTGCTCTGGTGGGGGGGTTGGACTAGATGATCTCCAGAGGTCCTTTCCAACCCTGACTATTCTGTGATTCTGTGATTTGCCATTCACTTAGATGTCTCTCTAGCCACAGTAATTTAGGTGGCATAGGCAAAAGGCACACAGAATAGGCAAAATGCCTCCTAATTCTAAAAGGGCATGATAACAATCCCTAGATAAAGTGGTTTGGGAACAGTGTAAACCAACAAGTTCTAGGGAGAAGACAGAGTCTGAATGAAGGGCTTTTAGAACCAGGAGCTTTGAGGAAATGTATAAGACTTCTATGATCTATAGTCCCCTTTGTACAGGGTGGAAACCTTTATGAATCCGGTTTCAGGAGACTATAAACACAAGTATTCCATTGGAGTTCTTCTTAACAGTGGTAGCTGTTTGGTTTTGAAAATCTTCAGCAATAAATATTTTTACTTGGGATAGTTGGCAAAATTTTTGGAACATCTGTAGATATGACAACAGAAGCTTTAAAGAAAATGTGTTCTTATTTACTATTGAATGCATATTTTTAATTATTTTTTATCTCAATCATGTTAGGTGGGAGAGACACTGCTGGATTAGGTGGCAAAGGTGGGCCGTATCGCCTGGATGCTGGCCACAGGGTTTACCAGATATCTCAAGCTGAAAAGGATGCTGTTCCTGAGGAGGTTAAGAGAGCTGCTCGAGAGATGGGTGAAAAGGCCTTTAAACAGAGGTAACGTGAAAGTCTTTATTTTCCCTTCCTTTTCCCAGAAGAATTTGAAAAAGATGGCTAAAAAGAATTGTCTTTTCTTAACTGCATTTATTGACTACCTTACCCTGATCATTATAATTTAACAGAGCTTACCAGCATGTGTTTAACTGTCCTGGACAAGATATATAGAATGTTTTATAGAATTAAGCCACACTTTTAAGATTGTGTGATTTGGTAGAGTAAAACATAGCTAGGTGGATAAGGAGACTGATGTGAATATAAAGAGGGATCTACCATATGAAAGTTTGTTTGAATTACGATGAATCCAGATTGTATGTTGTTAGGAATTCATCACCTGACAAATGTCTTTCAAAATGGACCATTACAAGCAAATTGCTTCTGTTTGAAAGACGTATAGCCATATGGTGAGATGATTTGAACAATTAGAGCTCAGCAGAGACTTTTACACAAACCACAGATCTCCCCAGCATTAGTGTAATGCATAGTTATTAATCAACTGTTTCCAAGACTGCACGCAGAGATTCAGATTTCTTCCACCAACTGAACTCTCAAGTCAAACTCTGGTACTTTGCATAAAAAAATCAAAGTATATTGACAGTCATTCCAAATGAGTTTTATGTTTCAGTCCAGGACATACTGCAATGTGAATGTCTGTCTGAAGTAGAGAGTACTAGGCACAGATTAAAACATCAGAGCAAAAAATTTAGAAGCCGCTTAATCAGCTCACATTTTGATGCTAATAACAAAGTGATTCCCAATAGGGGGCAAATCTGGGTGCCGTGAGGTACAAGTGAGATTGCCATTTGCTTCAAGTGATGTATAAATAACTAGGCTGTTAAGCATAGAGCACATACTGTACATGAATCACTATTTAAAAAAAGTAATTTATCTGTTGCATTCAGGTCAAGTTTTTTTTTTAATCATGTTTTTATTAGTAAATTACCAGGAGCATTTAACATTGCCGTTAGAGCATTAGTGATTAATCAAGACAAGGAAAATGTACAGATTAGGTCAGTGCTTCAGAGTAAAAGACCCTGAAAGGCAAAATACCTTTTAATAGTGATAAAATTTACACAAGCAACATACAGAAATATAAATGACAAATAGTCACTTAAGGTTTTGTTTCCAGGGGGAATGCAGAGCTTGTTTTGTCTTTTTTTCCTGGTGATTTATGGGGAGGTAGGTGGGGGGACTAATTTTAACCCTTTCTACATCTCCGTTCTTCAAAATTGCTTATCATTTGCTTCATAATAGAGATAATCAATATGTATGGTCTTAGATACCGTACATCTCTTTGTGCCTATGCACACAGACACACATGGCATGCTTTGATGAGTTTCTACCTGCCTGTATCGTGATTTACAAAATTCATGCTAGGGAAAATTCCTGGATACTGCTACATGTTGCGGAAACCATGCAGCTGTGTCCTGTAAAACCTGAGTATCTGTACACGAGACAATTCATGTCCTGCTGAAACCAGTGAGGTGGCAAGTACCAGCTGTAGATGTAGCCTATTCTGAAGCCATATTTGACTTGGATTATTATTCTGTACCTCTTGGATAGTTGTGGGAACTAACAGGTAAGAGTAGGGAGGTTGGAGTCCTCAGACTGAAGGAAAAAAATAAAGGGGACTGCAAATTTCACTGCTTGCTTTATACATGATTATCTGGAAGGGAGAATTTTAGTATGAAAGCTATTGATTGTTTTCCTGGCTAAATAGCACTGCTTTTGGAAGATATTTTAAAGTGCCCTATTTCGGTAGAATGAAGTTAGCAACTGCTCTTGAATAGATGCAGCATTTTTCATGGTATTTTTCTCAACTAGCTTTCACTGTGGATTGATGTAGAGTCTAACAAAGTGAAACTGCACGTGCGGTTGTTTTTTTTTTGAAACAAAATTTTTTCATCTTTGCTGTAAAGATGCAGAACTCTATTGGTAGGATTCATGAAATAAAGTGTATAGCACTGAAAGTTACCTTCTCTTGCCTCTAATGAATAATAGTTGGCTATAATTACTATGTCTATGCAAAATCCAAAATAGAAAAAGACACAGTCATACTAAAGACAACAAAGATTTGGTGTTTGATTTTAGTATTATCATTAAAGGGCTAGTCTAAACAGCAATTCTCACGTATACTGTATGTTCCAGGCAAGTAACTTGTGATGATATTAAAAAACTTGTCATTAGAAATACAACTAGCCTATAGAATCATAGAATTGTTAAGGTTGGAAGGGACCTTTAAGATCATCGAGTCCAACCATTAACCTAACCTGACAAAACCACTTCTAAACCATATCCCCAAGTAACACGTCTCCCCTGTTTATAAACATCTCCAGGGATGGCGAATCCACCACCTCCCCGGGCAGCCTATTCCAATGTTGGATAACACTGTTGTATACATACTTTACTATCCATTTATAGTTCATTTGAAAATCAGTATTTTCAAAGCAGTGTGAGTGAAGTCATGCTGTTATGAAACGCTTGTTTGAAATGAGCTGTGCACAGATAGGTTGATATGTTTTAGCTCAGGACTGAACCCAGCAATGTGCTGGATGGTAGGGTGGGCAGATACACAATTGCTGCCTCACTACATGGTGCTGGGTCATGGAAAATATCGAATGGTGCACGATCCCAGCATATCCACCTGTCCCCTAGCTCATTCCTCACCGTTAGACCTCTGTAATTAAATTCCAATTGTGACTTTCACCAGTTTAAGTGTATCTGCTTAGCTACAATGTTGAGAAAAATTATACAGAACTTTAAGTAGCCACATCTTATATAAAAAGCATATATCTACTTTTTCAAGGTGCGGATGTTGCACTCTCTGTTAGACCTCTAGACAGAATAGCGTTCGGTGACATGACTCATTTTTTTGTGAGGGAGCACATTTTTGTTAATGTTTATTTAAAACTTCTCTGATTCAAGGTTTCATCTTTTTATGAAGCACAAAGATAGGTATTTGAGACAGTTACTAGTTGTAGGTCTTCAAGGACAGATTTTATAGTGTGTCTTTACTTAACCTTTGTGTTAAAGCATGGATCATGATATGTTTAAAATACCCCGACGGTGAAGTAATGAATAGACACTCATGATCCTTTTATGTACAGATAGCAACACCTGAGACAATAAAACCTTTAGAATTTGCTCACAGTTTTCAGAACATCTGATTTACCTCCCAAACATTAAAGCAGATTAGGAGGGAGACAAAGGATTAGTAACTTTAATAAGTTTTAATGTACTGCAGTCCCTGCAGACATTGGTGGTCACCTGCCTTTTCAAAAAATCACAAAAGCAACTGCCACTTCTTCAGCTTGTCTCTTGTGTCTGGTTAGTACAGTCTGAATTTGCCTGTTATCAAGTAAGCTTGTAATGTACATATGTAAATGGATGATATGCTTTGTTTCCTAAAGTGTTCTTGGCTCCCTGTTCTTTGCTTTAGATTGAAAGAGATTCAGATGAGTGAATATGATGCATCAACTTACGAAAGGTTCTCTGGAGCAGTCCGACGCCAAGTCCAGTCACTCCGCATCATCTTAGACAATCTGCAGGTAATCTTAGGTTCACTGATAAAGGAACACGGTGATCTCATTACATTAGACCCCAAATACTATCCTGCTAATATCCTGCTAGCATCTGCTGACCATACCTTTGAGGGCTAAAAGCACATCCACATTATAATCATGATTAGGAAAAAGTCTCATATTACTATTTCAAAGGCAGCTTTTAAGTAGATCCCAGTGCTCATCTCTACAAGTTACAGTATTCCCATACCACAGCTTGCAGAGATTACTTATTCAGGAGCACAATTTTGTGAAAGAAAATACTATACGTTATTAAAAGAATATGTGGCGGTGTGTAGATCACAGCCTTTGTATTTACCTCCTGTCCAAAAGACTTTTTTAGCTTAGAAGTGCAAATGCTATAAATGTTAGAAGAAACCCACCAGGTCATATGGCTTGACTGCATATGCAGCTGAAAACATGAATTTTTCTCAGATTTGTTTTTAACTCTTGCTAATAAAACTAGGTGTAGTCCAAATCGAAGCAGAAGGTGAACCAAACCCACCAGTTTGCCTTTCTTCTAGTAATTGATCCTATGGTTTCAGATTTTATTAATACTGGTATTTGTATGCAGGGTAAATAAAGTAAGAAGTGCATTGTTTCTAGGAGGAATGCTAATCTTAAGTGAAAATTAAAGGAAAATTAATTTTACTCCTTATAAGATGTCTCTGATTAAAAATATTTCTGTTAAAGGCTACCAACCACTAGTATACGTATACCTTGGTCTATTAGTTAGTCACTGTGCTGTGTCTAATCTATCTCCTTAGTTAATCGATAAAACTGAAATATAGAAAGGAATTACTTTGTATGATCAACAAACTCCTCCTGGGTCAAAAAATCCAGTCCCCTGGTACTGCAAGTAAGAGAAGTAGTGTTTTTTCTTGCCTTACTTTTATCTTTAAACCATTGTGACTACAACAGCACTACTACAGTCACATACACACAGAAAACCATTAGCCAGTTTTATTGTGAATGTATCAATTCAGAGAGCTCCTCATATAATGAACATTTAAGATTGTCATGATTAGGTGATTCATGCACCTAATATATGTTTCAGTTCAGGACATAGGCTTTTGGCTTGTAAAAACAGGTTTCAGTTGAAAAATTTTAGATATAAAGCTCAGTTTTTCGTATATCATTTATAGGTGCTTTTTTTACCATGTTTCTAGTAGACGTGCCATTGGAAGCACATTCTAGGTGGGAAGTGAATAAGTGAATCTTCAGTTTAAAGTCTTCTTTTAGAGTGCCTTATCTATTCATTGGAGCCAAAATTCTTACATTCAGAGATCTTGTGAATCATAATCAAAGTATAACATACTTTAATATAAGGAGACGTATCCTGTTACTTTGTTAAAAAGGTCATTTTAATATCAAGGCGAAGTCTTTTAAGCCTCACTATTTTATGAGACTTTGCTAACTTCCTGGCAAAATCTATAACAGCTAACCATAGAGCTAGTAAATGTACTTTATGATGAAAAAACAAACTCACTGCATTTGGAAAAAGCTAGCTCATTGGATAAGAGCGATATTGAAAGCAAATTTTTAACTTTATACATTTTTATACAGATTTTGGTAGGGTTTTTTATTAGAAGATGCACTAGGAAAATGAAGATAAATGAGAACAGGAGTTACTTTGTTTCAATACGCTTGCTGTTAGTTGGGAAGCTGAGTCCAAACATGTTTCATGTTATCTTTTTGAGAAAAATAATATTATTTGAATTCTTCAGCATGGTAAGTCATTCAACCCTGATGATGCCTGTCTCCTTCTTTCTGGATAGTCCTATGTACACCATGGGTTCTTAGCTAAAACTGTTTTCTTCCTGTTATCAGTCAGGCATTCCTCATTTCTCAAATAACAAGTCAATGGCACAGTCGACTGCAGTAAACTTTGCAGCTCAGATGTCTTTGTGGTTTTAACTTCGTGAAAATCCCAAATTACCTTCCCGGTAGAGAACCCTTTTGGCTTTTTAAAAATGTTTGCGTTCGCTTTGTTTCAAACTCAGTGTGTTCACTTAATGGAAATATATTGTCCACATTTGCTTAACTTGGATTTTCTTTACAACATATGCCTTTTTATTGTTAGGTTTGTGGGGTTTTAAAAAATATCTTCCTTTGATTAAATTTTACATCCCAAGAATCGAGAGGCTGGGATTCAGGTCCCGTTATTGATGGCTCACAAAAATTACTAGCAGCAGAAAAAGATGTTTGGAATAGGCTGATCCTTGAAAGCGATACATAAATATGGTCTGGGAATGTAATTTCATTGTTCATTGTACTTTGCATAACTCACTGATCTCTGTCAGCTCTTTGAATAACATTAACAAAACATTATGAGTTGTTGTTTATCTTCTGGAGAAGTAGCAAAGCCAGAAGTGCAGGAAATACGGTCAATGATGAGCTTTCTTCTCTCTCCTAATGCTGGCCAAACTCTGAATAAAGCTTGTCTGTCTGAACTCCAGATTCAAAAGCTTATGGTCAGTCACTCACTCAGAAAGGCTGCCTTCGGTTTTAGATGACCTTCCTTCAGAAAGTACTTCTCTTTTTATTAATTGTTACAGAGGGAATCTGGGGCAACTGTCCCCGTAGCTTCTGAGCATCATTTCAGCATTTATGTTTAAACTGAGCAAACGGGAGCCTGAGTCACCGAGCGTAGTGGGGGTCTGTCTGATTTAGACCATGTGGGAAATGTCCGGTCATAGCAGCAGAAGTAAAATAGTGGCAGTCCTATAATAAACATGGCTTAGAGAGCTGACGATGAGAAACACCCTGTGCCCTGACAGTAGTAGTTTTCTGATTTCAGCAGCTAAGGAACATTTGCATCATGTTTTCCCAGAAACAAATGCAGACTACAACTGGCAGTATTTCATACCATCCGATACCACTATGAGTTACATATGTAGATGTAATCACTTCACATACACAACATTTTCTGTGATATTTACAGACATCACAGTTATATTTTGCAGTTTTTTCTGTAAATATGCATTTGATATCTTTCAGTGAACAGAATTACTACAGTGGTTTAGTGCGATCAGCCATTGCCATGCCGATAAGATGCAGTATCTAGCACATTTTTCTAATTTCAAAAGCAACACAATGAATATATATACAATATTTTTTCATCAATATGGTTGCAATATATTGCAATAGTAATGGGTTGTATGCCCTTTCTAGTAAAATATCAAAGCAAGGTACATATGTAATAATTCTCTTTTTCTCTTAAAATTGCAAATGCTTTTAAACTTATGTTGCTGTTAAGCTTATGAAAACTATATATTGAAAATGCTTTGAAGCTTTTCTGTAATATATATGTGCATTGTATAACACGTGGCTAAGGGGATTTCTTTTTCAGCTTTTATAAAAGGAAATGAATTCTCAGGAATTCTCCATGGAAGAGGCAGATGCTAAGTAGTCTAAATAATTTTAGCATTATTTTGGGAAGAAATGAGGTCAGATTTTGTCAGCATTCTTTCCTATTTTAGGAGAAAATGTCAACTCTGTTCCTCCAATAAAATTTCAGCTCAAATACTGGCTTTTGTTGCATCAGTTTCAAAAGTTATTAAATGTTTTTTAACTACGTCCAGAGTTAAAAGCAGTTTTCTTCTCACACTGCTCTTTCTTGAACAGCAAACAGCCACAAAACTAAAGCATTGTCAGTGAAAACAGTAGTGAAACTAGTTAAGAATTTGCTCAATGAAGCCAAAACCTTATAATCTTCTGTTGTTTGTCCCTCCTGCCTCTGAAAGGTAGCAAATAACAAAAATTTGACAAAGCAGAAGCCCTAAGGAAGCATTAAGGATCTACCTTTGTTCCAGTATTTATAGTCCTAGAATAACTAGGAACAAAGTAATCTCATTTGCATCATCGTGGAAGGTGCATGATTCATTTTAGACAGGCTCTGCTCACTCAGCGCCGTGTTGTCTCCAGGAGCATTTTTTTAACGGTTAGTTGGAGTGTTGTTGAAAATTGCTGTGGGTTATCCTACTGTGTTCTTCACAGCAGGAAAACTCCTACAGCGTGGCATTTTGGTGGAACGTGTGGAGGTCACCTGGAATTTGCAGGTATCTTTTGTGATACTACTCAACTCTTTGAGCAACAAAGGAATCAACAATCCTATGGAAAAAGGGACTTCAAATTTCATCCGAAGAATATTTAATGATACTGGAAACTGCTAGTTGGTGGTACAAACTCACTCATGGATGCCCCACTGCCAAAGTGGATTAAAGCTAGGTTGACTGTAGCACAATGAAAATGTATCAGAAGGCACAGCTGACTGAATTCACAACCTAAGAAATCTTTTCTATTTTGCCGTTCTGTGATTTACTAAAAGGCTGAGGTTTTCATGTATTGGCATTATTTTTGCCTCCCATCAGGAAACATCTGTAAAGCTTTTGACACAACCTAACAAAAAGAACTGTTTGTCACAACTATGTTAATTCTGTACTTTAAAATTAATTAATCAAAACATTTTCCTTGTGGTTTTGTATTCTTTCTGCCCACTTATTTTCATAGGTAAATAGTCCATTAGTCTTGAGTAACTACAGGCAGTAGACAATAGTCCAGAACTCCTTCTTCCATACTCACCAAAAAGAAAAAGTCTCAAATTTTGACCAAAGCAAAGTCAAAGATTCTCTGAGGGTTAATAAGCCAACATCTGACTGCTCAGACTGCAAAAAATCATAAAGATTCGTCTTCTCAAATCCCAGGCCTGCCGTTTACTGGGGATTTGTAATGTAACACTTCCTGCTTATCACAGAGAAAGTGATTTTCATGACTGAAAACCAATATTTAAGGCAGTTTGTGTCCGGATGGATATTTGATTTTCCTCCAGCTGCTGACCAGCAATTTGCTGAAAGTGCAAAAGCATTATATATATATAAATTTAAAATCTTCTTTCCTTGCTCGGCTTACTACTAGGATGAGCAACTTCAACCTGAAGATTTAAGCAGAAATTAAACAAACCATGAAACCCATATATGCAGACTTTGCTGTCTTTAGATGGATCTTATGTACTATGCCGGTTTGACATGTATTATGAACTACGATTAAGCTATCCATTGCAAATATTCTTAAATATGTTGTTTGTAATCTGAAAACACTTGAGTTTTCAATCTTTAGTGCTTGCTTTTATGTTCAGGAGTTCCATGAATATTTGAGTTCCTGGATTGTAGTGCATGTTTGTCAAGTCAGGCTGTAGGTAACCAGTGTTCTCTTAAAGAAAATAAAAGAAACATTCAGTGGACTGTCTCTTGAGTATCATAATTTTCAAGGTTCTTATTTTACAGTATAAATATAGGTTTTTATGAATATTAATTTAAAAGAAACCACTTACTATTACCTAAGATATATACTACTTCGTTTTACCTTTGAGTCACCCAATGATTTTTTTCTTGCACTGCTTGGGTGGAGAAGACATAACATATGGTCCGTTGTGCCTGTCCCTCTGGTTGTATGTATTTCTGCACAAGCTACACAGATTTCCCGCACATTTGCAAGAAAAAAGGTTAACATTTCCACAGTCCACAGTTAAACTCCCATCTATGAAATGACTTAAAGAAGACAAATTTACAGCGGGAGTGTGTTCTTTGTCAGTGTTAATTTTTCTTTCAGAGAAAAGAACGGGACAGCTATGAAAATGTGTTCAGCTTTCTTTGACTTATGCCAAAACTATCATATCATTACAAAGAAAATTAATTCATGTGTCATGTTCAGTATGTCTTAAATTGCTTGAAATCACATCACTGAGTGAATTAAGGTTTCTTTTCCGTTGTAGGCCAAAGGTAAGGAAAGACAATGGCTGAGACACCAAGCTGTTGGAGAGCTAGATGATGCCAAAATCATTGATGGGCTGACAGGAGAAAAAGCCATATATAAACGACGGGGAGAACTTGAACCACAAGTAAGTGTCCAACAAGTAGCAGGTAAAGGTAAGGAAGCGCTTAACCAATTTGCTGTTTTCGTAGTGGCTGTACAAATATAAGTGGAGTTTCAGTGAGTTATAGGGATGAGAAACTCAGAAGAATCTTGGGAAGAATCTTGGGAAGTCCCTGAGACAGAGCCAACCACAAGATGGAAGATTTGCTTCACTTCATATAGTCATAAACATGTATTTGCGATTTGCCACTCTCAGAGAGAAGATGCTGATCTAAGCTTTCCTTTGTTTTGATCCAGTGCAACAGTTTTTATGTTCTTATATTTTATTGAGCTGAAGGCAATTAGCACAAAATATTTCATTTGTTTGTCTAAGAAAAAGGAAAATACTTTCTCACTAACTTAATTTAATTTCATTTTCAATAGTAAGTACCCTGGGAAGTTTAAAAAAAACAGTGTTTTACAAATACCATCTTATTCCATGATATGCGAAGAATTTCAACTTCCACTGATATTTGGATTTACAAGAATAAAAATTATAATGGGGAAAAAAGTGTGAGGAAAAGCCATTAAGATACAATAAAGTTGTCTGTCCTGTGGCTCAATCCAGCCTTTCCTTAGAAAACGTTATGGTTAGGCCTGTGTGAGTCAGCAACAGAGAAACCACTTGAATCAGACCAACAAAACCTGGCCAAAACTGTTGGGGCTAGTCCATAGTATTTAACAGTAATACTTAATGACAGATTGCAATTTTAAACTACACTAAGATATTTTTTTTTAAATAGCTGAGCACAACATCTTTTTGCACACCAGCTACCCACAACTGGCAAATCCCTGGTATTATTTTTTAGGCTACTTGGTCCCGATGACTGTTGCTTTGAACAGTTATGGAACTTGGCACTGCCTGTGTGAAAGATCAGTAAGGGAAAAGTGATTAGATCTTCATTTCTCATTTTTTTTCAAAATGTATTTACTCAATGTATCAGTTTTAAGGCTTTGTAAAAATAGTTCATTTAGGAAAAAAAGGACACCTTTAAGTTTTGAATAAAAAACAAAAGAAATGTAGTATTTAATGGACTGTCTCTCTCCCTTTGCTTTTGGGAGGACAAGGATGCCACAGTCTGCTAAGAGAATAATTAAATGAATAAAGCACACAAATGCTTGCAACCCTTTACAGGTAAAAGAAACATTTTGGTTATTTGTTTTTATTGTAACTGTTTTTTTGCCAGATCCTCTTTAGTAGCCTTATACTTGAATCCAAACTCATCTCATTGCACACTAAATAAAACACCTCCCTTGAAGGTACTGTGCCAAAAATTGTTAAAACAGATGGGGATTGTTTTCAGGAAAAAAATAATAGTTTCAAGATCAGAAAGAAGGAGAAACTAGTAGTTAATCAGGACAAGATTTCAAAAATTTTTGGAATGTTATTAACCTCGCCAGACAAGTTTTTACACTCTTATACAGGTCCCTGTTAGTACTGTAAGCCAAGGAAAAGCATTTCCATTATGAGCCTTGGCAGAAAGAGCAAATTTGAGTCTCTTTACTGAAATAAAATGTTAAGAATCAAAACTGAGGCAGAAAAACTATTTTCCTGACAAGTATGGGTGGAATTTTTTGAGGTATTTTGTTTCCAGTCATTGAAGGTGAGGGGAAAGAATGAATTGAGGTATCTGTCAAGCAACTGGTTTGAAAGAGTTGGAAAAAAGGTTAAAATGGTTTTGTTCTCTTTTTAAAAAATAATCAGTGTTTGCTGGATAAAAGTTTCTTGCTTCGCAAAGTGAGTTGGATTCTCTTTCTGAAATGTTTTATCATTACTGATGTTTAGCTTTCCCATTTATATTGGGGTGTTTTCTGCTATGTTTCCCTGTCAGCCTGGGAGCCCCCAGCAGAAACCTAAACGCTTGCGTCTGGTGGTGGATGTTTCCGGTAGCATGTACCGCTTTAATGGGGTGGATGGACGACTGGAACGCTCCATGGAGGCTGTCTGCATGGTCATGGAAGCTTTTGAGAATTATGAGCACAAATTCAAGGTAATTACAGCTGGGCTAGGAGTTCTGTGGTTATTGCACAGGCTGTGTGGAGCAGTGGAAAAAGTGTTTCAGCAGACAGTCTAGCCAAAGAACGTTATTCATTCCCGCAAGGAAATAAAGACATTAATCTATTTCTAGCAACCTGAAAAATAATACTAGTGAATGGATAAGAAACATAACAGCTTCAGCAGAGGATAATTCAATCTAAGACTTTAAGACTTTGATTTAGTGAAGTTTGCTGCCTTTTTCTGTATTTATCTCTTTGTTTATTTGTTCCTTTGAGCAGAAATGCTTAAGCCTACAGAACACAAGTAAATATGAGCTTCAAAACATGCAAAGATGCCCTGCCTTTCCATCTGCCCAGAGTACAGACAGTAGTACTTTGTCATAGGAGAAGACCAAACTTCTTTGTCCCTTACTTGTGTTCTCTTCCAGTTACCTGAAAGCAAGAAAATAATTTCTTGTACTGAAAGGTATTCGGTTCCAAATGTTATTTAATGGTAGCCTGCAAAGGAAATGTAAATAAATTTAATACCCTTTTTCGTCTCAGTAAGCCTAAACAAGGTCTAGGGTGTGTTTGTTTAACCTTAAAAAAGACAGGAATGGCCAGTCTCAAGTTAACACTGGAACAGGCTGCCCAGAGAGGTTGTGGAGTCTCCCACTCTGGAGACATTCAAAACCCGCCTGGACGCTGCCCTGTGCAACCTGTTGTAGGTGACCCTGCTCTGGCAGGGGGGTTGGACTAGATGATCTCCAGAGGTCCCTTCCAACCCTGACTATTCCGTGATTCTGTGATTCTGTGATTCTTGACAGTCATTGTTTAATGGAAGAATAAAGATGTCCGATGCTTTTACCGAAGAGTATCTCCAACATAAGACTTAAAATACATCTGAGCAAAATGTAAAATCTCCTAAACAAAATTAATAGAAAATTTAGGCCAGTTGAGTTCAGCTAGATCTGCTTGACATTGTTCCTCCAACAGGTTTCTGTTCTTCCATAGAATCTCCTATACAAAAATAGGCCATACGGAGGCATGTACTTGAGAATGTCTCCTAAAGTACAATCATTCAAACTTCCATTTGTCAGGGAAAAGGCTATAAAAGGAAAGAGGCATTACGTTTTTAGCCTACTTTCCTAAGGAAATGAGGCGTGTGCTACCATAATGCGTTCTCCCCCTTAAACATGCTTAAACAGAGCATGTTGCACAATTTCAAACAAAATGTGAAACCGTGGGTTTGTTCCAAAAGACACTAAATTCCTGCAAATGTCATGAAAATAGGCCAGGTAGAGAGTGATGCTCTGTATTCCTGTTGAGGAAGAATGTTGTGACCATAAGCTTAGACCTTAACCAAGAGAAGCCATGTGGAAACTCGAATGTAATGAAGAAAATCATGGGAAACAAGGGGTTCATTGGCTCAGCCACTCATGTATTTCCCGCTCACTGATAATAGAAAAGTCAATGACATATATTAGCACGGGTGGTGTAATTATACAACACGATTTGTGTATCTTGGTAAATCAGGCATGTCTGAGCAGCACACATACTAGTATGGCCAAATAAATGCAGGATCATCCAAAAAGGAAGACAAAATAGAGCTAGTGGACACAAGGATAAATATGATATATTGGAGTATAGTGAACACAGCTTTTGTGAAGGGAAGTAATGCATTCTCAAGAGTCTCTATGTATATGACTAGCAAGGTTGGTTGATAAAGTCTCCTTAGCCAAAATCATTTGACAAAGTCTCTCACCAGGGGCCCATGAAGAAATAATACTGCTTTGGGGATAAATGAACTACTGCTAAAAATATAGTAGTAGTCTATACTTATAAAAATATAGACTAAGTCAGTGGTTCATTTTTTAGAGTGAAGAAATGAAGGCAGGTCGCTGGTATTGGGATTTGTGCCAGAGTCCATGTTGTTATGCTGTTGTGTATATTCATAAGTGATCTGTAAAACGGGATGGATAGTGAGGTGACAGAAGTTGCTAGTTGTATGAAGTTATTTGGGGAAACATAAAGGGAAATCCAGCTGCAAGGAGAAGGATCTGGCCATAAATGGTGACTGGGAAATGAAATGGCAGATGGTGTTCAGTGCTGTTCAATGTAAAGTGCTGCAGACGGAAGCAAACAATTCTGATTTTAAATACACAGTGAGGAAGTCTCAGCTATCTCTTAGTGCTCTCTCTCAGCTATATATTAGTGCTCAACAAAGAAATCTTGTAATGATGTTGTATGGTTCTTTGAACACTCAGTGCCCACCAGCTGTCAAAAAAGCTAATTGAATGTTAGAAACTATTAGCAGAAAACATCAGAATGTCGCTGTAAACATCTATAGTACGTTCACATCAGGAATAATGCGTGCAACTTTGGTTCCCCATCTCACGGAAGTTCTTGTAGAGCTGGAAAAGAAGAGAGCGTGACAAAGGTTACAAAGGGTATGGAAGTGTCCACATACAAGAAATGGCTGAGTAGGCAAGAACTGCTCAGTTTGGAGGAGATAAAAATCAAGGAGCTGATAAAACCTGGAGTAAAATGGAAATGGTGACCAGGGGACAGTTGTTCATTCTGTTCTACTACAGCCATTCTGCTCTTGTTATGAATAATGAATTCTTTTACATTTACACAACAGAGGACAGTGGCTTAGAAGGTGATGACACTGAAAAAAGATGCAGTGCAGTGGTAGATAACCAGCTGTCCTTATTTCCAGTGCAGCTCTATAGCTGAGAACCCAGACGTGACCCTCAGGTGCATGGTAAAGGAGTAACACGTAGAAGTAGACAGACTGTCAGACAGCCCACTGTGCAGAATTAGTAAGATCATTAAGAACTGTCTTTAGTTCTGGGATTTTAAAGTATTATGTTTCATTACCTTTCAAATCCCTCTGTGTCTATTACGGATTATTACATTTTGCTTGGCAATAGTTGCTATTGGCCAGTGTTTTGCTACGCACATAGATGAAAACCTGTATTTGGTTGAGCAAATAGCTCAAAATGCAGTTAGTTGTAATAGTAAATGTGCCCCTCTAACAACCACTAAACGTTTGTAAAAACATTTACACAAAAAACACATGCAGTTATTAGATGTGAAAATTGCTACTCTTTCATGGTAGTAAGACAGGAGTAGTAATGTTATCCTTGCAATCTCTGAGTCAAGACAGCTGTAAGGCCAGTTTTATATTTAAAATAACAGCGGTGAGGAAGATGCTGGAAATTTTAGTGATGTACCAAGAAAAAAAAGTTGTCATCAGCTTCTACATCTGTTCAACTTCAATTGCCTCTAACTCTCCTCTTTTTAAGGGTAGAGGAGGGTAACTCTCCTCTTTTTAAGGGCTCCTTCCACTGGATGGAGAACTTCAAGGGAGCAGTTACAGCCCGCCTTGATTCAAGGCTGCCCAGATCCAGTGTGAACTCTGTCAACTTCAGAGCTGCTTTTGCCCAAGGGAATGAAACTATTTTTCTTCCTCCATATCTGTCTGTGCTGCCTCATTAGGATTTGATTCACTCTAAGCATAATATGTACAAGAGTAAACCAGAGATGACTGACAGCAAACGAGATGTGGCCTTATGTTTCACTAGCCGCTGAAATCATCTCCCAAAATGAGCACAGAGGCATTTATTAACTAGTCGTGTTTGAACCATATTCTTAATATGATCGGATGATTAGGCTAAAGTATCTCTTTTTAACCTACATTACACAGTCCTGTCATATGAGAAATGTGCTGACGGACTCTTTGAGTCATTCCCTTGATAACAATAAATAGCATTTCTGAAACCTCCAGCTCGAAAATATGTAATTTTTTTAATGTATAATCTGGTATGGCAGTTGCTACACCTGCATGAATGCGATCAATAACCAGAACATGTGCCAGTTCCTCAGTTTCTAATGAGTGTAATTAGGTCTTCAAAGAGTAAGAGAGCCAGTGATTGTTTTAAAATATCAGTGAATCCAGTCTGTAAAACACTGACACTTTGCAAGATACTCCTTATTTTTCTAGGGAAAAAGCTGGAGTTTGGGTATGTCTGCAAAAATAGCATGCATGTCTCATGTCTAAAAGAGGAACCATATGAAAAAAAGAGAAAAGAACACACAACTGTGTTGTGTGCGATGAGAAATCTGCCGTGTGTCACTTTTTTCTTTCTCTTCCTTATCCTCTCCTTGCCTTCCAAGAGTAGGCTTACAAAAATAGACTCTTTTGGGGTTTAGATATGTCTGCTGTTATCTGTTCCTGTTGTAGCCCCATCTGCAAGGGTCACAACAACATGTGCTGCAAATTTGAGGGGTTTCTCGTACAACATGTGTTGAACCTGGAGGACCATCAGGCTTGTTGAGCAAAGCATTCAAAGGGGATTTACATAGCAAAGTTCCCTTCTGCTATCTCAGTGCAGTGCAAACTTTGGAAAACAAATCATGGTTCAAGATCACTTTTCTGCTGGTGCTTGGTTTAGTTCTCTGCTAAAAAAAGGTTGTGAATTAATCAGATGGGCTTTTCCTTGGTTGTTTTGTCCTACCGGCTGAGCTTTCCCCATGTTTTGTACCCCTTGGTATCACTGATGATCTTGATTGTATGATTGGTCTGTACAGCACTGAATGAAAGTAGAGAATACTCTCTCCCTGCCTTCTTTTACAGAAGAGCTAAGTATTGGGTATGTGGCTGTACCAAGCAGGTAATGAAGTTATCCTTCATAAAAAGTCAGGCAAGTGCCAGCAGGTATTTGTCAGCTTTTTATGCTTGCGTAGGACAACCTGCCTGTTTCCATTTCCCATGAGTGCAGGCTGTGAATCATTCCTTGTCAAGGGGCAAATGGGAGGCTCATCCCACAGTCAGGAAACTCATTTAAATTAACAGCCATGTTTCAAAGCCCTCCTCCAATGTCATCCCATCCACGCTTCCTCTGAAGTGCTTTATTAAAAAAAAGAGTGGGAGTGACAGAGATAATAGAAGCCACATTCTCAGTCTCATCCTAATAATGGAGGTTAAGTATGTTCCTACAAATGCCTCTTGGCCCCTTTAAATGTGTGGATGCATCACTTAGATGTGTACGTTATAATAAGCAATTTATTTTGCAGGATTAAAGTTCTTACATCTTTTGTACATCTCATTTTAGGTGCCAGTTATTTCCAAATGTATAGAAGGGCAGTTTGTTCTTTGTTTTATCTGAGGTAGTATTATGTCTGTCACACAAACCATATGGTTTTATATCATCCCTAATTATCGTCTTTTGCACACATGATGGCAGATTTAGGAGGCACGTCCAGTAAATTATCCAACAGGAATTTCATGAAGCCTTTAAAATATTGTAAATGGCTCAATAAATGGCCTGTTATGTAACAGGCAGGAAAAGCCCGAATTTTTATTTATGGCTATATTAAAGGGATATTGCAGATTTTATATGCCCATTTCAGCATTCACCATTTGTAAAATTTACTGTGGAGGCAGCACTGTTAATTCAGGAAAAGAAGAAACGTTCCACATGCTTGGCAGAATAGTCTCTTTTAAATAATAAACAAAAGGTTTGAAATAAATTCAGGGAAAAGAAAAATGTTCAGTGTTGTGCAAAGAACAGATGAATTTATAAAGATCTAGCCCTCCGGCAGAGGCCTCTTTAATTCACACTGCCTTTTACATTCAGCATGCATCGTCTTTCAGCTTTTTAAATGCCTTCGGAAATTAAACCTTTTGGCATGGCAGCTGCAGAAGACAAAGTCTTCCATTTTACCCATTGTGGGCAGCAGCAACCATCCATTCAGTGCAAAATGTGACAGTGGAATAGGGATTGTTTTAACCTGTAAGAAAAGAAACCAACAAAATGATGCTATTTTCAGAGACATGTTTACATATTGGGTACTCACAGGTCTGAATAGAGCAATTCTTGTCTCCATGTACCTGAGGCTATTGGAAAACAAGCCGCTGTCTACAATAATAAATTAATTCAATTAAGCTTGCACTGTGGCAAACGTATTTTGCTGCTGGATTTGTCCTGAGAGCCTATGCTTGCAATCTATTTTGTGAAACAAAACAAAAGTCAGTTCCGAGTAAGATCATATCACAGCTCTTCTCTCACTTGTAACACCGTCCACATAAATCCTCCTAGGGAATTTATGAGAAAAATGCATGGGATCCTTGCTTCTCAGAGGCCCTTTTTCTGTGCTCATCTTTAGCTGCTGCGAAGGAAGGAAACTGGTTCTGACAAAGCGTGCATGTGCCTGCATGCATTGGGGTTCCCAGTTGGCCAGGGCTTTGGAGCTGTCTGCACCTTTTCTTTAAAATGAGCGCTCCAAGATAACATCTGATCACTAAGGGTTCATTTTACTAGAACACAAATCAAGAGGAGGTAATAATTTACTGAAAGAAAACCTGGGTGGGAGATTTAAATCCTCCTTCTTTGCCCTTGCAGTGGGCTGCTTCGCTCCAGTTTTACTCCTGCCCCAAACTCTGTATTCCTAAATTGCGGTAGACGCCATACATTCCCCCTGGGCAAGCATCTCCCTTCTGTCACCTTGAAAGCTTGGCTGTGAGCCTGCTCCCATCCATCCCTCCCTCCCAGGGAGGGCCTCCCAGGCTGCCGTCCTATGTTGACTTAAGTCAGTCCAAGTCAGTACTGCTTCATTTCCGTCCCCTCCTTTGCTGGGGCACAAGTACTCATCCGATCTCATACTTTGAGTAGCTAAGCTACCCAAAAGCAACGTCACACTCATTAGGTCTTGTCTACTCTCGTCCTTGACTTGACTTCCAGGGGGACCAGAGGACCACGAGGACCGACATGCGAGGGCTTGGTAACCACAGCACTTCTTTTCCACAGCACGGCAGGATCTCACCCTGCTTTTTGGGAGGCCCTACTTTACCCGGAATGCAGCAGCCAGGATGAAGCAAACAGCCACTTCTTCCCTGCTGCCTGACCACACTTTTTTTAATCACAAATAGCGTAGTAAACTGTCAGCAAAGAAACAAGGTAACAGTTAACATCTGTTAAATATAAGTATACCTACTCAGGTGCATGCATGGGCACACACAGAATAATAAGCAGCTCCCCCAGGAGGGAACAGACAGGACACGATGTTCCCAGGTGAGCGCCTCTACGTGCCTGCAATAATTTGCTCAGATCATTTCAGCCTCGCCTGGCCCGTACCCGGGTTGTACATTCCCGCCTCGTGGAAGAATGCGGAGGGGCCCCAGCCATAGGGTCAACCTCCGGTGTTTCATCGAGGAGCTACAGCAGTTCCCTTTACACAGACTGTCACACTGAGTTTAAACCCAGGCTTTTGGAGATGAAAGGTTGGTCTGTTATTAGTGTGTGCCAAGAACCAAAATGATATTCCCAAATAGCAAAGTTTGGCCTCTTCCCATGAACTCTGTATGGCAAAGCTGATACCAGGACACCCGGTGGGAGAGGTCCGTCAAATGCTGGGAAGGAGCTCGTTACGAAGGAATCGGCCTTCTTTTTACACAGGAGAATGGCAGCATTTTGCTTTCCTTAATTAGGTTGTTGATTTAAAAGTGATACCGAATGCAAAACTGCTCAGCAAAGGATGTGCAGAGTTTCGTAATTAAGAGTCTACCCTGAAGATTTGTGGACATTTCTGACATTACATAAGAACCACATTAGTGCTGTATATTTTCTGCTCCATTAAACCACTGCTTTATTTAGTTCCTCTGATTTGAATAATCTCTAGTTTTTAAAACAATATGAATGCACGCTCTCTTTGCGTGTGGTTCACATTCTGAATTTACTCCTCTGTTAATCTGGAAGTACACTGAATGTAACCTCAACATTATTCTTGAGGTTTGTGTGTTTTCATTTGCCATGTCTTTTCTCTGGGAAAGATACCAGTTTGAGGAAGATGGAAACAGCAGCTAAATATTCATCAGGAAAGAGAGAGTCTGAAGCATTATTGGTGATAAGAAATAGGTTTTGAAGAGAAAGCGAATGTCAGACTTGAAGCTTTACATGAGGCTAGATAGCAAATACTAGAAATGGAAGAGCCGAGAACAGGAATGGGAAAAGCCAACAGAGCAGAAACAAATGGGATAGCGTGGGGACCAGATTATATAAAGATTTCCAAGGGGAAAGAAGTCTGGGTTGGTTATGTGAGGCTGTCATAAAATGGTCTGACTTTGGATGAAGTAATCTATAGTATGTTGCACATTTGCTGTTTTGCAGAGGTAGGTGTCACCTTTAAAAGTGTTTTTGCAGCTGCTATAGCTTTCCTTTACTCTTGATATATTTGTAAGCAAATTAGTGATATGGAAACATATAAGAAGAGCTTTGTCAATAAAGAGTGTCATTTCTCCAGTCTTCAGGACCTGACTTACACCAAGTAAAGTAGTCTTCAATAGGAAAGAAAAGACAGAAAAACTTTGAGGAGTAGACCTGCCTTTGATGAAATGATTATGTGGGAATTAGGGATGGTGAACCTGTCAGGAACGTGTAGGCAGTACTTGAATAAAAGATAACAGAAAGGCAAAATATTGCACAAGGACTCCCTGTCAACTGAAGACAGGTCTGTGCCAGCTAGTCAGGGCGAAATACAAGCGTGTTCATATTGAGGAATTGCCAACTCGTATCTCTCCAGGCTCAGGATCTGTGAACTGTGCTCTATTACTTGGTGTAGAGAGCTCTTAAATCCACTTTTGTCCTGCTTATGAATTCTCCCTGGGGTGACTGCCACATCCACAACACAAAGGGCAGGTCAGGACCTTGCCATAACTCAGCTTGTCTCGGTTTTCACGCAAAGGCAATAAAAGTCTCACACAAAACAAAGGCCTTCCCAATATTACATTATTTGTTCAACAAGAAATTTGAACTATTGCAGCTCTACATGTCATTTTTGCATCTTTCACAGGAGAATGATGTGCACATCATCTTTGAAAACATACAGAGACTCTTGGAATTCACTTCTCTACATACTTTCAGCAATGACTTTGATCTGTTATGCACAAAAATAAGGAGTGCTGATTTTCAAAAAAGAAGGCTTGTAATACTTTTTTTTTCAGAGCAGAATGAGGTCACAAAAAAGATCCATCAAACATGGGAGCTACTCTCAAACAATGCACTTCTTGTTTGTCAAACTCAAGAGGATGAAAATTGCTACTTTAAAAAAAATACATGGACAATGTGAGAGGGCAAGGTCTTGATCTTACGCATCACCGCTCTGCAATTGGTGGGGTGATGTGAGAAACAGACCATGGAAATAAGTAACTGTTCTGTAATTTCATTATTTAGCAATTCTTTCCCATGTTTTCATGTCAGTGAGAAATTGTAAGTAGTTCCCTTAAGCAGCTCATAAACAGAAGCAGGGAACGGTATTTGGGTTTTCTTGTTGAAAGCAAATTGCCTTTGATCTGTCTCGTGTCATTGTGACCCAAGGGCCATTTGTGACTAACAGATGACTGATGAAGTTTCTTTCTTGCAGTACGATATTGTTGGACATTCAGGAGACGGCTTCAACATTGCCCTGGTTGGGAGCGACAAAGTTCCCAAGAACAATAAGCAAAGATTAGAGATTCTTAAGGTAAATCCTATGGATAAGTGATGCTGGATAATTAAGGATTTTATGACTGCAGAGATAAAATTGCAGGTGGGTCACAGAATGCAAAACATAAGGAGAGTAAAATAAAAGAAAGACAAGAAAGCCAAATCTGTGTATTTGCATAAAATTGAAACAGGACCTATCAGAGACATGGCAGAAAACAAATTATGCCAAAATAGTAGAAGCTAGATATGCCTTTTCCTGGACTGCTGTGTCATAAATACGTCATTTTGACTACCTGTCAAAGGATATAGGAAGTTCCAAACATTACACAGTCATATAGATAGCTCTACCTAAGTCATGTGGTGATATTATTAGTGTGTAAGTGACTAATTTAAACTGTAGAGGGATCCCAGGTCAGTGATTTAGCCTGGTATGTTCAAGAAGTTATGTGTCACAGTAGCAGCGGGAAAATATGTCAATGCTAGATTGAAAACGTGTCAAATCGCAGTTGCAAAGTGAGTGTATTCACCAAGATTTTACTGTAATAGGATGAAAAAAAATGGATATATTTTAGAATTTACCTGGTTGGCAGCTCGATAGGTTAGAACTGTGTATTTGAGTTGCCCTCAAAAAGTATTTTTAAAAGATCAGCAGCTACTTGGGTTAGAAGGACTGGATTTTCTACGGTCTAAAGTTCCTTGCCTTCTGCACAGGAAACAGCTTCATCAATGAAAACAGTCTATTTATTTCATAAAAGCTCAAACAAAATGCTTTGACATTTTTAAACCTTGGTGCCACTGTCAGGAGTCAGATATTTGATAATGACTATGCCACTACCAGGGTTTGGAAGTCTAGTGCAAATTATAAACAGGCAGGAGCTGGTCACAGGAAACTAAGCCCTGTTTTCTTCCTTAAATACACAGAAATGTAGCTACTCAAACTGCAGCTGATCAAAGTATTTTACCTTCCCTAAGGCCCAGCCTAATTATGTCCATGTTTTGATTGTTTGACTCACTGTGGTTTTAAGAAGTGATGCCTGTCTTAAAATATGATATATTACATACAGAAAGCTGCATCTTTTGTAGTATCTGGAGCACTGTCCACATTTCTGAAGCATCCCCTAATATGGCATAACTGAGTATTTACTGCCTCCTGTGCCAGCTGAAATTAATGTTTATTCCGAAAATCATCTTACATATTTCCACTTGGTTATGCTGTGCACACAGATCATGCATGCCCACGCTCAGTTCTGCATGAGTGGAGACCATACCTTGGAAGGGACAGAGCACGCCATTCGTGAAATCGCCAAGGAAGAGGCTGACGAGTATTTTGTTATCGTCTTGAGTGATGCAAATCTTGAGCGATACGGTATTCAGCCATCAAGGTTTGCCCAGGTCTTGACCACCAATGCTCAAGTCAATGCTTTTGCCATATTTATAGGATCCTTAGGAGACCAGGCAGACAGGTAAGTGTATTTGTTTTATGCCTAATAAAACTTTCTTTCTTTCCATTCGTTGTAAATCTAAACTGCTTTTATTGCGGTGAAGTTAGGCATACTTGCCTGTGCTGGTATTCTGCACTAAGGTTTTGATCATACTATCATAGAATGGTTTGGATTGGAAGGGACCTTCAAAGATCATCTAGTCCAACGACCCCGCCATGGGCAGGGACAGTTTTCACTAGATCAGGTTGCTCAAAGCCCAGTCCAACCTGACCTTCAACACTTCCAATGATGGGGCATCCACAGCTTCTCTGGGCAGCCTGTGCCAGTGTCTCACTGCCCTCATCATAAAACATTCCTTCCTTCTGTCTAAACCTACCCTCTTCCAATTTAAAACCGTTGGCCCTTGTCCTGTCGCTACAGGCCCTGGCAAAAAGTCTCTCCCCATCCTTCTCATGAGCCCCCTTTATATATTGAAAGACCTCGATGAGGTCTCCCTGAACCTTTCTCTTCTCCAGGCCTGAACAACCCCAGCTGTCTCAGCCTGTCCTCACAGGAGAGGTGCTCCAGCCCTCTGACCATTTTCGTGGCCCTCCTCTGGACCCACTATAATAGGTCCATGTCTTTCTTGTGCTGAGGACCCCACAGCTGGACACAGTACTGCAGGTGAGGTCTCACTCACCAGAGCAGAGTAGAGGGGCAGAATCACCTCCCTCAACCTGCTGGCCACGCTGCTTTTGATGTAGCCCAGGATATGGTTGGCTTTCTGGGCTGCGAGTGCACATTGCCAGCTCTTGTCAAAGTTTTCATCCATCTTTTTTTTTTTTAATCTACTAGTGAGAAGCAGTAGCTTCTGACTTGTGTCAGGGAGTAGACTGGTTTGTGGGTCCTTGCAGACATCCCTTACAGCCAGCTAGTTCAGAGCATTCTGTGCATCCAAAGGGAGCACCTGAAGCCGTCCTCCCACTGGAGGATGTGCACTATCCCCGTATGTAATAGCACTACGTAATCATGACGGAGACATGGTGCCTTTGCCATTGCACAGTATGCGGTTGGAATGTGTGTGGGCCTAAGAAAAGAGATTAAAGCAAGAGAAGCTCGAGTTTAATGGTCTTCAAAACTGCCAAAAATCTGAGTCAGATATTCCCCTTGTGTTAAATACAAATTCTTCGGAGAATCTGAGCCAATTTACCTAATTTTAGTGCTACTACATAATTTCACTTTAAATTGTTTGGGCACAGGGGAAAAGAAGGAAATTCTTTCCCAGGTGTCCCTTGGTTCCACACCCACTGAGGACCAGTACATGCAGCAAAGAGCTGGTATAGCCACAAATATCAGCAGTGCCTTTTCTGCTTCTCTTTGAGTCTTCAACTAGAACAGAATGAGAGAAGGCCCAGAGGGAATTGGCCCTTGGTACGTAGTTTTAGTCAGAAAAGAGTTGAAAGATGCAGCTGTACAGCCACCACTGGTCGCGTCTGCAGGTCTGTACATCAGAGCTGCGTTATGCATGAAAAGAGAATACATTCTGAAAGGTTGTAATTACAGAAAGTCCTTTTCCTTCTACTAGGAATAAAAAAAAACCCAAGCATTGACCATATCCTGCTGTGTAAGAGGAGATCGTATAATTGCCTAGGTCACTGGGTATGGAAAATGCACACAATGCTGTCGCTGAAATGCATTTCTATGTACATGGAAGCGCGGAATTAGACAAAGCCTTCCTGTAACTGCTGTGGGGGAAGGAGAAGGGAATTCTCTGTTGCAGCTTTTTTAAAAACTCACTTTAAAAGTGAGACTTAACTTATCATTTGAGAAATGGAGTGGAGCATAAACACATTTAAAAAGCAGTGAAAAAATAAATTCCAAGCCTGCTGACTGGACATGAGGGAGATGGGGTTTGTGACGTGCATCTGGTTTAGCGTAAGGGAGGGTTAAGCTGTGAATAAAAATGTGTCAAGCTAATATTGGCAGAAAAATATCTTTCCATCTAATCTGCTGCAATCTCAAAGAGGAAATACAAAGAGCACATTTAGAATCACTGGAGGTGTTGAACAGAAAGAGCTGTGGGTTCACAGTAATCTATTTAGAGTAAGTAAATATCTTCATTTCCAGAGTAAATCTTTAGCTGCCCTCAGAAAACCAGTTGTGGTAATACCTCGGGGGGGTCAGTGGTACCTTGATCAAAACAGTTTTTGCACATCAGAAAGAGGATGTGAATAGAAGTCTCTAGAAACACTCTTGATTATCTGGCTGAAAGGACCTCTGTGACTTAGCTGCTCTCAGTGTTTCCTCCCACTGCTGCTTTCCCAAGCCTTTAATTGCATGGTGACAGCGACGGGAACGGCGTGGACTGGGAAGGTGTTCAAAAGGAAAAAGAGCCCTTCTTAAGGAACCCTGGCTTGTGGTAGGGAAGATAATTTGCAATGGTAATTGTGTCTTGTCCTTCATTCTGCTCCTTAGGCTGCAGAGGACGCTACCAGCAGGTCGGTCTTTTATTGCCATGGATACCAAAGAGATCCCCCAGATTTTGCAGCAGATCTTCACATCTACCATGTTGTCAAGTGCCTAAGCATCACCGATGTCACAGCGCGTAAATTCAAAGAAGCCCACTGCTGCTGGAGATACGAACCCTAAAGCTAAGGATAAACACAGTTATTAATAAAATACATACTGTTCTGTAATCAGCAAAGTGACCCAAATCTGCACGACAGCCGGGCTGTAAAATTTCACCCAAAATCTCTCAACCGACTTAGCACGTTCAAAGAATTGCAGCGGGGCGGAGGTAAATCGCAGGATGGCAACAGAGCAGATGTTTTTCCGGAGGGACAAACAAATAAAAGGACTGTTTGTGATCATTCCTCTGCCTGCCGTGTTGCCAGCGCTACGGTATCATCTCACCCTATTTTATTAAACACGGTTCGCTGGGATTTGCTAAAATTATGCAAGGCAGAGCCAGGCAATCTGTTTCAGTGTTTTGTGCATGTATGTTTGAATGGGTGGTCAACTCCATCTCTGATTTAAACAGGCCTGCTCTTGTCAGGCAGGAAACCCTTCCTTCCTCTGCTGTTGCTTTCTTGTCCTGACGGCCGTCGGGGCTTCACCGCTGGATGCTGGGAACAATGGAGCGGTTTGGAAACACTGACCGTGGCGTGTAAACATTCATTATCTGATCAGGCGCGGTGCTCAGTTGTCAGATCTGGAGAAAGTGGCTGTTAAGAAAGAAAACAAAAAAAAAATAGATTCTTTCAGTTCTGCCTGTGAAAAGTAAGGGGAAAGGGTCAAAAGAGTCTTAAGAACCCAACCGCCAGCGTTTCCAAGGAGGTAACTGCTGCCGCCATCTCCTTTGCATGACCGATGATGCTGTCCTGCGGCACTGTTGTCCAGAATCCCTGGGATGCCCCCAGTATGTGGAAGTGCCTTTACAGTCGGGAGACAAAAAGTTACTGATGCTTTGCTCGAGCTCCTTCATGGTCTGTTTTGCTTGGGTCTTTTGAAGGTGAAACTGGAGGAGAGATCTAGGCATGAGAAAATGAGTTCTTTTTTATAAAGGAAGAGGAAAAAAAATCTATTTTTATTTTAGCAAGATGTCTGTGTTGGGGTATATTTAATATCCAGGATAGTTATAATGACGTATTTTATAATTCCATCAGCTAGTGTTTGGCCTGTCCCATAAGGCGATAATTCCTCTGTATCTGCTAAAGAATAGATATCTTGTAGTGCATCAGGAACACTGGAATACTTGATGAATTGAATGTAAGATTTAATTAAGCTGGGGTGGGGCATATGCATCATCACTGATAGTCTGCTGATATTAATTCGAGGGTAACTGAATAGAAAAAAGTCAAGGGAGAGTACTTATAAAAACCTGAAGCAGCAATTGCAGTACTTCACTTCTAATATTTCTCTTAATCCCGCAGATGCTCAAACCACACTGTGAGCATTATATTTGGAGAGGAGGAGGCGAATTAATTTGATCTTATTAAATACAACCATCGGTGTTTTAAAGGATCCAGTTTCTAGTGGTCATTATCTACTCCATCATTCCTGCAGCAAAAATCTTTACCAGAACATCAAAAATATTCCATATTTAGGACATGTTCCAAAACCTGGCCAGCTGTGAAACTCTTTATGGCAAGAGAAGGACGGAAGACGTTTTTCAAAGGCTTGATAGTATTGTTATGATAACTATATATGTGAAAACAAAGAGGTTGAACGTGCAATTCCTGTTTGGAGAGAAGGGAATTGGGAGGAGAAGGTTGAGAAGGTTATCCCTGGCTGGGACAAATGCATGTACACGCACATACACACAGACACAGGAAGTACGCTTCAAAATATAAATATCTTGGTCCTGTAAACATGTGGTGAGATACTAAATGCAATAAAGAATTGGCATATTAATAAGTCTGTTAGTAAATGTGTTTTTACATGGAAATTCCTTCCGCACCTCTGTTTCTATTGCCAGCAGTCCTTCAAAAAAGAAGCATTTTATTACAGTTAATTAGCAAATGTACTATACACTTTCTAGATTACTTGAGTGGATGAACTTTCTCACCTCAGATTTACGTGCAGTATAATACTGTTACCTTTATTGTAAAAAATAGTGTTATTTAAGGGAAACTCTACGGTAAATCCAGTTTTAAACCTTTTGTTTGATTATCCCTGTAAACTGTATTTCATGTCATGCTGTTTAAGGTTGCTTTTCTGTACTGTTTGGTTTTATTCTTAGTTTCAGGAGATGTCTGCTGTATTTCAGTTCACGTTTCGTGGGCCCACAGGACACGGCCATGACCGGGGCCAGGTCTGGCCGGGAGGGTGGCTGGGAGAAGGTGGAAGCAGTTCCCGGTGGATTTTGAGAGAAGGGGAGAAGAAATGAATGAAACTTTTTTTTTTTTTCTTTTAACAGAAGAAGGGGTTTAGGGCTTTGCTTTTGACAATGCTTCATTGCAGAGCATATTTGACCTGACAACGTCTCTCTAAATTGTAACAATTCGGGGCAAAATTTTCCCCCGGCCGTGCATCTCTCACCTGCTTTAATGCCCATTGCTACCCCGGGGAAATCAAAGCAGCAGCTGTGCTTTTCGTTGTCTCGCAAGGGCTGGCAGTGTTATTTCACCGCTCAGAAATTCAGCAAACACTCTTCTTTCATGTCCCTGGGAATTGCAGAGCTTTTTAATACACATTTATTTGTAATTAGTAAAATGCTTAAGAGTAACGTGGCTTTGTTTAACTGACAGCAGCACCGGTGACTGCTCTCGTTGCAATGCGTGCACCAGCGTTGTGTGTCACTCATTCCCTCTGAAGGCGTGTTAAGGTATTTTTCATCTCTCATGGTTTATTAAGGCACTTTTGCACTCATCGGGTTTTATGAAAAGGCACTGTTTTGGCAAATGAATAGAGCTGCCGGTTGGAGCGGGTCCTGACCTATCACTAATGCTTTAATAGCATTAGTCACATCAGCAGTAGTGATTTTAACTACCTCTTATAATGCAGATTTTGGTCTAGTTCTGTTTGTATATGTAATGTGTTCATACTCACTAGCCAGTTAGCAACAGTACACTGTCGTTTAGGATTATTATTTAACTGAGATGAAAAAAAAAAAAAAAAATATATATATATATACGGAAAGCCCAGGCAGATGTGATTTCAGTTGGAGCAAAGCCCATTCAACATTTAGAGACATAAGCAGCTTCACTCAACTATGTGTAAAAGTGATGGGTTAGTGTGCAGTGCAAGGAGAGTTAGGAGGGACTCGTAATTTTTGACTCCAGCAGTCTTTTTGTTTTTTTTCACTTCTTTCCTTTGCCGACGCTAGGTGTCAAAAGTGACTGTGGTTGTGTGCTATAGCTTATCCATTAGCTTCCTAAAATTAAGACTAAAGATCCTAATCACTGATACAATATACTGATGTAATATTCCAGCAAGCAAGCATACAACAGGAGATTTAGATAGGGTGTTATGTGTGCAAATTCAAACCAAAAAAAAGACCCCGATGCCTAGTTGAGCATACAGGTAAGAGAAGCAAGAATGCTAGAGGTTTTCTTTATCTATACAATTAAGATTATTTTTTAATTAATGCAAAACAAGTATTAAAATAATTTGGACAATTAAAAACCCCAAGCAATTGTTCTGTGTTGGCTATTGCACATCATCGTGTTTATTAATAAATAATGTCCCTATAAAAATGAGAATGTACAAGATATTTATTGAGAAATAAAAATCAAATTTGTAACCATATATCAAATCTGGAAAGCTGATTTGAAAATGTGATTGTTGTGCAGAACCTCAATATTAGAAAAGGTTCAATGTTTAGTTAGTCCTTTAAATGCTACTGATCTAGTGTAAATAGGTAAAGCTCTTCAGTTGTCCACTGTAAATATAATGGAAGTTGTTGTTCAGTTCCTAAATAATTCTGCTTCTGGGGCAAACATGTCTATTTTGGCCCTGTCTTAAAAAAAAAAAAAAAATCCCTTGCATTTTATCATTTACAATTCTTTCTACCAGCACGTGGGGAGACCAAACACACCATCCTGCCCAACAACGAAGCTTTTAGAAACGGAAGGTGAACATTTCTCCCTCTCAGCCTCCGTGTATGCTGTGTAGTAACAGCACTCAACACATGGAAGCGTCTTACATAGTCCGTTAACATGTGGAAAGCATTTTATCCAGAGTAATAGGTGTCCAACAGCCCCTGAACATCACACAAGGTAAGCTACAACCTTTAACCCTGGGTTGGTGCTCTGGGTGTTATAGTTAGTGAATGATAGATATTGATGCCCAAAGCATTTGAGCATTTTGAAATAGTCCGGTGAAGTCAAGACCCTCCCGTAGTGGTTGAGTTAAAATGCCTCCCACACCGTATGGCACTGTGCTATTAGCAATAGTTTTCCCAAGACAATTCTCAGTGTAGCTGCTTGATGTGACCATGCTCTTTGCTGGGAATGCTGGTGATCTCTAACTCAAGAATGTGATTGTTTACAGCAGTTTGTAGCAAAAAAAAAAATCCCCTAAAAAAACCCCAAACCACCACTTTCAAAGCAAATAGTTCAGCTGAAGGATTTCATCTTGTAGAAGATAGGCTTTACACCAGACATTTTAATGCTTAAAACCAGAAAAGGTCTGTCTTTATCACCAGGCATGCAGTGATTCATAAGCAGGCTATTTTAGAAAGTCCTTTTGCAAAATTGCTGCATGAATACAACTTTATCCATGGTTTATTTCTCAGTATGCACGTTGCCACAGTGTGATGCACAATATCTATTCCGTACAAGCAAGTCTGGGAAAGGAAAACTAAGTTATTCTCTGATATTAAAAGCATTAAAAAGTTATTTTTATTGTTCAGTCTTCAAACAGGTTAAAATAATCTCAAGTTCACGGTGTCATCAAAATAAACAGGGAACAAATTGCCTAACTCAGAAGTGCTTTTGCTTTTCAGATTATTGTGACAATGTGAAAAGCAGCATCACTGAATAAAATGTTTTAAAGTCAGCTGCATTTTCTGGGAAATAAGTTTATGTGGGAAGATTTGAAGAAGAGATACAACATTCTTCATGACGAAGGTGATGGTGAGGGTTTTTTTCAAACATGAGGACAGCATCATAAAATTTGAGTAACTTCTTTTTCAGGACTATCTGTTCTCCATCTTTTGACAGGATACATAAGTGTATGAAAATCTACTTTAAAAAACCAAACAGATTTAACATTACTCACAACATCATTAGTCTGAACATCTGGCGTTGGTTGCATGTGGAAAAATTCTGTATCCTCCACGCTATACCTGTGGAAGATCCTATTCCAGAAAAAAAACTAATCACATATTAGGTATACTGATAGTTGGAAATATAAAAACATCTCTGATTCTGACCCTGGATTCCCCAGCCATCACATACAGTTTCGGTGTGGACAGGCTGAGCTGCGCAAAGCCAGGTAGGGCTGGAAACTCGAGCCTGCCCCTTCTTGCCTCATGCTGCAGATCCCTACCAGCTGGGTGTAACCTGCCACCAGAGCTCCCCCTGTTCAAAAACAACCATAAGGGAAGAGGGTAGGGAGGGGAAAAAAGGACAAATTTCTCATTTTCAACCTGCTTGGCTTCCTGAACTGGCTTGTCTTGAGCACCAGTGCAAGCATGGGAGAGAGATGGAAACATGCAGATGAAGGAGCAGGGCTGGGAAGATCTGCCAGGCACAGCCACAGCAATAAAATCACCCACAATAAAAACCGCATCCCAAAGCCAGGAGATGCTCGGCAAAGGAGGTGCATTCAGCTCACCAAGCAGGAGTGAGATGCTGCCGCGTCATGGCCAAGACCCGCCATGGGGACCACGCAACACGAACCCATCCTCACACAGGGTGGGTAGGCTCGGAGACACATCTCTGCTTCTAAAGCCAGCACCATGTTGGAGCCATTAAAGTCCCATCGGCTTCAGCCCTTCAACTCTTTGCTTTAGCATCCTCATCAGTAACAGGCAGAAAATAAAGTCCTCCCCTACCCCAGGCATGTGTTCAGGATGGACTGAAGCTTGTTAACATCATCAGACAAACAGTGGTGTGGGGACTGGGCTGAAGCAGGTATGTTCCCTGAATACTAATTTTGTGAGCTTTTTTCCATTTTAAATGCATACAAGTTAGTTCCTTCTAGCACAAGCCAAAATTTTCAAGTCCTGGAACCTCTTACTGAGGGTAGAAACATTTGCTGAGCACCTATAAACTGAATACATCTCACAAACATGAAAAAAAAAACTTTTTATACCAAGACTTGATACAAAACCCATTCTTAGGAACAGCATTTTCAGTTCAAATCATTAAATGGGTATTTTATGTTAACTTCTCTGGCCAGGCTCTCTGAGTAAGATGAGAATATTACATGCAGACGGTGGTTTGGAAAATGTCCAAAATTAGCTACTTGGTTAGGAAAAAGCGTTATATGGGAGAGTGATATGAGGAATGGTGTCCCAGATATTTTTGCTGTCGTCAGGACTAAATCATGCCCCATGCCATCTGTACCAACATCTGCATTCCAGCTTGGATTGGTCTGACATCCATAAGGTCACCTACTATAGTTTCTAAACTGACAATTATAAATAAGTTTTGGGGTTTTTTTTGTTAAAGAAATGCATTTGGGTAGGGACAGGGATGCTCCACTGCCATGGTTTACGGGGAATTGTTGAAGCAAGCGACATGCCTCCCTGTTGTCATAGCCTGCATATGCTGTCCATGTCCCAAAAATATGCGGTGGCAGCAAAGGAGCAACTTTAGCATTGCCTCACCTCCTCCTCCTGCTCGGGCAGTGCAGGGCAGGGTAGTGCAGGAACATACTTAGCAGGGGCAAGGACATCTAGGCATCTCCACTGGCCCGTGCAGCTCACGGTCCTCCATCCGAGCTGGTGACCCCACCAGCTGCTCCTCTCCTGCCGCTTCCTTCCCCCAAGCTGGGGCTTGTGTCCGCCTGGGACTCTGCTGGCCTAATTCACTGCTTCTGGCTCGTGGGAAAGCCCAAAATCCACTTTAATTTCAAGCCTGCCAGCTCTGCACTCAGCAGCAGAAAGCACAGTGTAAATTTGATGCACCAACATGATTATATATTTATTTCCATCTGTTTTATCTGAAACTGGTCTGCAGGTCCCTCCCAGTCCCTGCTGTCCCCAAGCCCCTTGATATTCCCCACCATATGGAGGGTGAACAGGGAACACTGAAACTCCGTGTCCTCTTTCTCTGCTGTCTCAGGGAGGGGGAAGGACTGAGTACCTCACTGCATCCCTTAAGCAAGAAGTCACATAATGTGCCCAAAAGGAACAAAATCATACTAGAGATACAGTTGCCAGAGTTGTCCTCACTCCCTAAATTTTCTGACATGACCCACTTTCGCCGAGAGCAAGCCAGATGCAAGAGGAAAACCAAGACCTTGTGTTTGTCGATATATTTGCTGGCTTAAGGACCATATTTATGTTTAAGCATGGTACAAGGGCTAAGCACGTGGGCAGCCAAAGACTGGCAAGCGTGCCTGTAGTGGGGAGGGACGCCAAACTAGCTGTAAGCTGACATCTGAGGGCAGCAATCATATCAGGAAGAGAAAACACCCAAAGAGGCCCCCGCGTCGCCATTCATGCTCACTCGGGGCCATGCTGACCTGGTGCACGTAGGGCTGCAGCACCGCAGCTGCTCCCTGTGGCATCACCGACTTCTCTGGTGTTAACCTTCTCATTTGAAGAGGACAGAGATAGTTTCCCGCTCCCACTAACGTAGCTTGTGACAGGGAGGAATGCAAATTCACTGTGATTTCACAAATTCATTGAAAGGTCTTAGCTGAGCACTGAACAGGCACAGACTGATGGGGCGGTGAAGTGGTGGCAGTCACCGGAGGTGCCACCGAGATAATTTTTTAAGAAGTCACCTTATTCTCCCTTATTCTGCCATTTTTAAGTCACCTCATTCTGCTATTTCACTCAAGAAGGTCTCCATGATCATGAAACAGCAGGTTTCTTCTTTGTCATGGTGCATTTAAGAACTCAAAGCACTCCTCTCCTTTAGTGCCAGCTCAGGAAAAGTCTCATCCCCCCATTGAATCACTTCTCTCTCTGCTGCAAACAGTCGCAGCAGACCAAAGAGCCTCTGTAGGGTCTGGTCTTTTGCAGGAAGCACAGGCTGGAAGCAGAAGATCTTAAAATACACAAGATCTGGATTAATGCCACAAAATCCACGCCACAACAGCAAGGAGCCAAGCCCTGAACTGCAGTACGCATACCCAAACGTGGGCCGGCATTAATGCTGCCGTGCATTGGATGCCAAGAAGTACAAATTCTTTTATTTAGGTTTTTAGCGTGTGATAGTATAGCTCTAAACTCATGAATAAGTTTTATAATGCAATGAAAACATAGACCATCCTTTCTCCTCTGCTTTTTAATTCATACTCTGTGAATTTTTATCCACGTGCAAATGAATAGGTAAATTATTCAGCTAGAGAAGAGCTAGATACTGCCAATGGCCAAGATACCGTTTAAAACTAGTATCTTATGTCATTAATCCAATACTTGGAATCAAAAAATATAGGCAAAACATCTATATAAATGCAGCTCAGTGATTTACAAAGCAGTTGAAAGATTCTGGTGCTTTAACTTGTTGAAAGCAGGTGAAAACTTATTAGTCTTTTTTTAAAAAAATCATCATAGCTCTTTAGTACACCGTCTAAGGTGGCTCAGGATTGATAGGTGGACGGACAGTCACTTTACACACAAGTTAATTCTCAGTCACTGGTGTGTGCAAGTCCCTTAAATGAGACAAAGCCCCCCCTTTTCTTTCTCAGCCTCATCCAGATGGTCTGGCTAAAAGATTTGCTAAAGCAAGCCAGTAATGTACGCTAAGCGTCTGCAGCAAGTCATTACGTTAACGCCTAAGCATGACCCTTATAACAAACTATCACGTAAGCCTTTTGAGAAGCTATTTGCATGCTCCACACAGCACACCTGTGATAAAATCCGTTAGAGAAATTGTGGTCAGCATGTGGTTTTTAGAAGCTTCCTGCTTCCCTAGCGCTGGGGCGCACCCACATCTAAGGTATGGTGCCTCAGTAATGTGATTTGCAGGGTGAAAAACAAAGGAAGCAGCTATTCAAAAAAAAAACAAAACAAAACCCCAAAAATTCGGGAGATCCCTCCCTCCACCACCACCACCAAAAACAATGAGAAGGGAAAGCAGGAGAGGAGAACTCATTTTCCTAAAATAAATGAGAACAGAAACAGATAGGAGAGGGTTGGCTAGAAAGAGGCGGGAAAGGATCCAAAGGCAAGCTGAGGCAAACAAAAGCAAGTAGTCAAGAATAAGTGTGCCCAGGCACAGACTGAGACAGAAGAGACCCTAAAAGAGCTCTTTTCTGTCTCTATTTAATCTTCTCAAGTGCTGTGGAGAGTGGCTCTGAATAGGTGTCAGATTCTAGACTTGGCGTCTCCTCATCCCACCCAGCAGCTCTTCCCTGGCTGCCCTCACCCTTGGAGGCCAGGGCTTTGCAGGGCAGCATCTCCCTGTGCTTTTGGCAGAAACCTGCTCAGCGCATACTCCAGAAACCAAACGCACCTCTTCGGAGGGCGCAGAGCATCCTGTCTGTCACCTCACAACCTGCAAAGCCCAGCCGAACTTGAGATGGTGGCAGACAGCAAACCGAAAGGTCACGAAGCTTTTCCCGTTATCGTGGAGGAGTCTGAAAGCAGCATTATTTAACTCAACCGGCTGCTCTTAACAAAAGGAACATTGTTTCTCTGGATGATTTCTTCTAGGAAAAGCATCTGTGTGAATGTGGGAAACTCGGGCTGGCAAAGCAGTGAATGTCAAAGTTTAGTCATTTTTCCTCAAAACAGGAATCCAACACTTTATGGGTTTTAAAAAAAAAGTTAACCCCCTTTGAATTGCTCAAGTCTCACACTCCATCTGAAACTAGGTAAGTGTCATTCGCTTGGCCCTTAAGTTTTTCTTAACCTCCAGAGTTTTGGATGGACCTGGACCCGCACTGTAAGGGACCAGTCTCCAGGCCTGAATTTCCACTTCCCTCCAGGCAGCGATACTCATTGCTGCCAAATTTCCACCCAGCTAACGTGCTGAACCACCCATGTCCCGAACTAGTGATATAGCCACTAACATTGTCCTCCACTGCTTTAGTGTATAGCTCACGTCCTATACCATTTCTTCCCATTTCTTATCTTCTCCTTGAGTAGGATCACTGCAAGTGGGGAGAATTCGTTGTTTTTAACCTTGTTATTTGTGATATATTTTGGCAAGATGTGGATTTGATGGGTGGACTGTTCAGTGAATGAGGAATTGGTTGGATGGACGCATCTAGAGGATTGTGGTCAACGGCTCAGTGTCCAGCTGGAGATCGGTGACAAGTGGTGTCCCTCAGGGATTCGTACAGGGACCAGTGCTGTTCAGTATCTGCATCAATGGCATGAACAGTGGGACCAAGTGCACCCTCAGCAACTTTGTGGATGACACCAAGCGGAGCGGTGTGGTTGACATGCCTGAAGAATGGGATGACATCCAGGACAGGCTAGAGAATTGGGCCTGTGTGAACCTCATGAGGTTCAACAAGGCCAAGTGCAAGGCCCTGCACCTGGGTCAGGGCAACCCCCAGTAACAATACAGGCTGGGGGATGAAGGGATTGAAAGTAGCCCTGCCAAGAAGGACTTGGGGGTATGGTGGAAGTAACAGGCGATAAGACAAGAGTCAAGTTGCGCCAGGGGAGGTTTAGATTGGATATTAGGGAAAAGTTCTTCACTGGAAGGGTTGTCAAGCATTGGAACAGGCTGCCCAAGGAAGAAGTTGAGTCACCATTCCTGGAGGTATTTAAAAGATGTGTATATGTAGTGCTGGGGGACACCGTTAGTTGTAACTTGGCAGTGCTATGTTAATGGTTGAACTTGATGATCATAAAGGTCTCTTCCAACCATAATGATTCTATGATTCTGTGGTTCTATGATAAAAAGCTGGACATGAGCCAACAACATGCACTCGCAGGCCAGAAAGCCAACTATATCCTGGTTCAAAAGAAGTGTGGCCAGCAGGTCAAGGGAAGTGATTCTCCCCCTCTACTCCACTTTCATGACACCCCACATGGAGTACTGCGTCCAGTTCTGGAGTCCTCAGCGCAGGAAAGACAAGGACCTGTTGGAGCAGGTCCAGAGGAGGGACACAAAGATGATCGGAGCACCTCTCATGAGGACAGGCTGAGAGGGTTAGGGTTGTTCAGTCAGGAGAAGAGAAGGTTCCAGGGAGACCTTATTGTGGCCTTTCAGATCTTAAAGGGTGCCTACAGGAAAGATGGGGACAAACTTTTTANGCCAGCAGGTCAAGGGAAGTGATTCTCCCCCTCTACTCCACTTTCATGACACCCCACATGGAGTACTGCGTCCAGTTCTGGAGTCCTCAGCGCAGGAAAGACAAGGACCTGTTGGAGCAGGTCCAGAGGAGGGACACAAAGATGATCGGAGCACCTCTCATGAGGACAGGCTGAGAGGGTTAGGGTTGTTCAGTCAGGAGAAGAGAAGGTTCCAGGGAGACCTTATTGTGGCCTTTCAGATCTTAAAGGGTGCCTACAGGAAAGATGGGGACAAACTTTTTAGCAGGACCTGTTGTGATAGGACAAGGGGTAATGGCTTTAAACTAAAAGAGGGAAGATTTTGACTAGATATAAGGAATAAATTTTTTACGATGAGGGTGGTGAAACACTGGCACAGGTTGCCCAGAGAGGTTGTAGATGCGCCATCCCTGAAAACACTCACGGTCAGGTTGGACGGGGCTTCGAGCATCCTGATTTAGCTGAAGATGTCCCTCCTCATTGCAGGGGAGGTTGGACTACATGACCTTTAAAGCTCCCTTCCAACCCAAACTGTTCTGTGATTCTATGATTCTATGATATTTTCTTGTGGATGCTAATCAGCCAGCCCTGTCCGCACCAGGGAGGATATACCAGTACACTCCCAAGCCCCTGTAAGGCAGGCATGGCTCATAAAGGAAAGGGTAGGGAAAAATGAAACAAGTAGAGGCTTTCTCAGAGGGTATTAAAGTGTTATGGTACAGGATTACATTAGGTAAAGATAGGAATTAAGATTCTTGCAACAAACCCATGATTAAGACAGTTTTAATTTCACATGGGCTAGTGCATACAAATATTTTATTTGAATGTCCCTTTCTAGTAACTGAAACTCCCAATACCTTTGTGTCAGACATGGAGCCTTGGTTAACACGGAAAGACACCAAGCTGAAGCAAACTCTTCAAGGAAGCAAAGACAGAGAAAATTTATCCATGGGCATAAAATTAACCACTTCCTTTACACACAGTTGATGTTCAAACACTATTTATTTTCAGTTTGGATGCTGTGATGTTTGTGAAGACACAGCTGGTAGTGCGGTTTAATGTTATTTTTCTGGAAAGCTGGTTATTTTATTGCTATTTATTCAATCTCTTGGTGATTCATGCCAAGAGACTTGCAATGATCATTTGCTTATGGAGAAAACTTGAAGCGAAGAGACATCGTACAATCACATTAGCCTTTGGGCAGCCAGATGTGATGCTACCACTGTGCCAGTTTTGGCACAACCTAATTTTAACAAAGGGCTTTAGGAAAGGCCCAGCTTCTGCTTGCCCACCTGAAGATGACTCTCTTAATTTACACTGATGGGCTTTGTTAGTTTATGCTATGTGTACTTCATGCATATTAAAAAAGAAGGTCAAGGAGATAGAAATCAGAGATTTTTGAGGGGATATCTTCCCTCTCCCCATGGGCATGGCAAACATGTTGGCTCCCATGTTGGCTCAGAGGCCACCAGCACAAAAGGGCAGCAGGATGGCAGCCCTCTGGGTCAGATCTGAGAGGCTCAGCTCCAGCCCCCGGCGTGCAGAAAAGCAGGAGGAACCTAAGGACATAGACAAATAAGAAGCTCAATGAGATAACTAATCCACCATCCAAGGTGCTGCTGGCTATTCAGCAGGGTGCCAGCACACACTAAGCTGTTTCTGACTCTGCCCTGGCTTAGATGACACACACCCCCTCCCCCCCAGTCAGTGGCTGATTCATTTTTATGCATTCCTCCATCTTTTTAGCACAACCCTGTCGTAAAACACTTCAAATTAAAAATTTCTCTCCAACTCCTCCAAATGCAAGGACATAGTTTGGCGTTAAACCCCTAGAAGTTACGGTTTGCCAGCAGACACCCTGTTGTGCTCTGGTGGTCACCAGCTGGGTTTTGTGAGCTTTGTCCCTAGAAAGAACCAGCTCCTTTGTCCAAATAACTAGAAGAATAGGGAATATAACAAAAATACCCAAAAGACTACTTGCCATGGGGGTAACCCCTCCTCCTCTGGGTGCAGACCAGCAGCCGGTGCCCCACGGCTGCCAAGCGGGCACGCGGGCCAGGACAAACGGGGGATCTTGCCCTTCCCTTGGCTGGGGGAGCACCAGCATGGTGCGGATTCCCCTGCCAGGCACCTCCTCCCGCTGGCAATTGGGTGGGCACTGGGGCAGGGGAGGCTGGTGGTGGGCACACAGCAGCCCCTGCGCCCGCTTCCCCCAGGCGAGCCATCCACGTCCGTCTTTCTACCATTTCCTAAGCCCTGTGAGTCCAGGAAATCCCAATCGCTAACCAATCTCTCATTATCTTAAAACCAAAAATCCTGTTAATGGCTTTACCTCATACCCTGCAGCTCTGGAAACCTGCCCGGCTCCTTCTTGAGTTACTTACTTCAGCTGATGATTTTGGCAGGTTTTCCCCCAGATCTTGGCTACTGTTCCTTGGAGAAACTGTGCGTAACCCTCTTGCATTGTGGTTGTCTGTCCTCAAGCTTGGCTCCACACGGCATTTATTCCTGCACCATTCACAGACTGAAAACTGAGCAAGCAATTAAACAGTGTAATGCACAGAGGCTCACAGGCACCTAAAACCAATTAACGACTTCACCATGTGTTCATTAGTTAAGAAAACGTTTCCGTGCATACCCATATAATAAAAACACTGACAGTGTTTAAACCTGCTCTCCGTAGCCTAGTTTAAAAACTGAGTTTTATTGCAGCGGTTCTCCCATGACGAGGCTGAAAGGCACAGCCCTCGCTCCTGCGAGTCCTTTAGTGAAGTTTAATAAAGTTCCCATTTACAAGCATCTCTCATGCCATTATCCAGCATGCAGTACACGAGAAAAGAAGCCTTCAGAGTCAGCATCTTACCCTTTATTAAAAACATCATTGTTAGGGTTTAGTTTGGGGCTCTTTAGCAGGTTTTAATGACCATCCTCGTTTCCAATGCCAAAAGCCAAGCAGGGGCTGTGCAAAGCTGGGGCACAGCCATTGACGGCCAGGGGAGAGAAAGCAGCTCTGAGTTTCAAGCTGAGACATCATCCATCCAGAAAGCGGATGATGTAGGATGGGGTCTCAGTTCCCCAAAGACGTGCATTTGCACCAGATAAAACATAACAGGCTTCTACAGTTGTCTCGTGTGTGTTTGGGCTCAGTTCAACTATCTTTTATTAGGTGACACCTTTGGGCACCTGCGTCCAACCAAAGTTGCCTGTGATTTGCCCTTCCTGGCGCTGGGGTTAACCACGGAGGGCTTTCAGCCGGGCTCAGCAGTATCCCCATCAGCACCTGTTGCTTTCTCAGCTGCATTTTGAGCCAAAAGGCTCAAATGGGGCACTAAAATGCTCTTTTCAGGAGGTGTGGACAACCTACAGGTGGGTGCTCCGTTGTGTCAGCCGCCACCACCCCCAACACAAACCCCATTGGCAATGGTGACAACGACACTGGAGACAAAACCATACCTCCTAAGAGAAAGAACTGGGATTTCTTTACCCCTCCTGAGACAACACAGAAACATAATACTCCTTAGGGTGCTCAAATAATTTGCTCCTTCCAAATTTTATTTGCAGACCTGTTCTTTACTCTGCCTTGTGTCTCCTTAGAAGACCATTGCCCCGTTGAGCTAGGTGGGTTGAAGGACTCAGATGTCTCTTGTCCCCCACTCACAGCCTGTCACTATTTCCTCTTCGTCCCAAGTTAACAGCACAAGCAACTCTGGGAGTCGTGCTCAAAGTACACCAGCTGCTGCATAAGGGTGTACAAACAAAGAAAACTTGTGTTCCCAAGGCCTGACATCTCCCAGCAGAACAGCCTCCTCTTTGTGGCTTCAAAGAGCCCAGCGCTATTTATGGCGCTTCAGTTTCTATTCTTCAGCAATTTCATGTTCATTGAAAAACAACTTTCTAATTTTGTAATGCCAAACAGAAAGCACAGGCGGAATGGATTTGTCAGCTGCTCCTGCCTGTAAAAAACAGAAAAAAAACAATAATTTTACCACCAAGTCTTCCATTAGCAGACTGTTCCTCCCCCTTCCCCAACACAGATCTCTCCCACGAAAGAGCTTTTTCAGGCTATACCTTTGCAGGTGGACGAGTACCTCACCCCTGAGAAAGCATTTCCTCAAAGGCAACTATCGCGCTGGGAAGAAATGTACAGGGCAGGACTCACAGATGGTCATTTTACATTTCCAGCCTTGGAAAGAGCTGTGAAGCCTCATTGACAGCAGGGGTTAAGGTTTTTCAAGACCAGATGGGCAGAGCTGTTTGCACTCTTGGCTTGTCCCAGCTTGCCACAGCTCTGCTTACCCATACTTCTGGCCATACTTGTTTTCTTGTGCACAGAGAGAGTATTTGATTATGCCTATATGTTATACAGGCTTGTGTGACACCATCTCTGAAACCACTAGTCCCTGAGGCACACAGAGGTACAATACAAAAGACGGAAAATTGCATGTTTGTGCCCCTTTGCATTGGACAAAATCATTACAAAACAAGGCTGTGGCTTGCGCTTATTTGCTGAATATATGAGCTTGTGTGAGATGACAACAGTGCAGCTTCTGACCTTCTGGGAAGCTTGTGAGGGACATTGGTTTGTATTTACGGTGAATGTAAGAAGGGGCTGCATGTGATTTGCAGCATAGGCTCATAGAAATGTGGAGTGGTTTGGGTTGGAAGGGACCTTAAAGATCATCTACTTCCAAACCCCCTGCCATGGGCAGGGGCACCTTCCAGTAGATCAGATTACTCAAAGGCTCACCCAACCTGGCCTTCAGCACTTCCCGAGAGGGGGTATCCACAACTCCTCTGGGCAACCTCTTCCCTCAGCACACTCATAGCACAGAATTTCTTCCTAACATCTAATCTAAAGCATATGAGGCCAAAACTAGTGCCTCATCAGTGGGGAATGTTTGAGGGGAAGGAAGGTGAGAATTGGCTTGTAATGCTGTGAAAGAGCTACAAAAGGGCTACAAAAGGAGCTTGAAATACCTGTATGACTGTCATTGCTCACCATGGACCTACGTAGCTGTCACAACATCTGCTCGAGAGGCCTAGGGCAAAATCAAAGAACTTACTTGAAGTCCAGCGTTACTTACTGACCAGTTCCTTAAAACTCAGGCTAGAAGAGAGTAAATTGGGAAATTCCTACCTGATTGAACACCACTTCAGAAAGAAACCTGTCTAGACAGTGAATATCCACACGCCAACAAAGACAGTGGCACACAGAGCACCTGGCAAAGCCATAGCTGACATACTTAACCCTGATCATAACTGAAGAAATACTCTTTTTTCCCCCTTCTGAGCTCCAGCTTATTAATTTTGGAGCTCTCAGTTTTTATTCAGAGATCATGAAAGTCTGTTTGGAAACCACATTAGGTGAAATTTCCCCCTTTTTTAAGTGAAGTTTCCAGCCCTTTTGTTTGCAGGGAAAGTTTTAAAAAAGTGACACAAGTCAAGCAAAGGATTAAAATGCCATAAGGCAAAGAAAAGCATAATAATTTCTGATGTCTTCTCTGAAATCAGGTTTGAGACAGTTTGGAGTCTCATTGGTGTGTTTTGAATACTTGTCATAGCTTTAGCTTCCTAAAACGTTGGCGTCTAAGGCAGACAGACAAAAACATAGATGACTGTTTGACCTGAGAGAATCAGAAACACAGTCCTGAAAGACAACATGATTTTTGGCTAAGTACATGTGTCCTCAGTGGTTTGCTATTTGACCTTTCTTACCAAACAGCACTTCAGTGGTAGGATTGGGAGCTATTCCCCTCGCTAATTTTTGAGCCACTTTGTCATTATTAAATATTTTAATGTCCTTTTAAAATTCTCTCCAGATTTCATACTATCCACCATGATGTGTTTGCTCCTGTTCAGCTGGGCATGTCCTCAAAGACTCCTACTTTCATGAACCTCATTACCATGGAGGCGCAAGCCTTGGACCACCAGTTTCTAAGTCTTTCAGAAGTCTTGTAAAAATCAATACAAACTGGTTCCAGCTGGGGCAATTCACAGCTGGGTTGCTGGCAAGGTCTGGAGAGCATTTTTCCCCCCTTTCTGGTGCCTCAAAGTCCAAGGCAGCTGGAGAAGGTGCTGGAGTATTTCTGGCCTTCTGTTCACAAACAGGGAAGAGGAGAAGCTTGAGGCCAAATCTGCCGGCGGCCTCATATTTCCAAGGCCAGAGCATCATTTATATTGGATTCAGTGACTTAAGACAATATCGGCTTTCACAAGAGATAATTTGGGATCTTGATGTAAAAGAACAAGCATCTGGTGTCCAAGGTTAGCATGTTACTCAGGCAAGAGCAGGGCTGCTTGCAGACTGAGTATCAGAAGATAGAAATGAGGGGACATACTCAGCACCAAAAGCTCAGCAAAAGCAGCAAGGTATGCCAAAAATTAATCTATCAGAGTAACTACCCAGAAAAATGCAATTAGATGAGGTGTAATTACACACACACAAGTGCGCAGGAACGGGGGTAGCAAAATAAGCTACTGGTATATGCAGTATGTATGTACCTGTATGCAGTACAATGGAGATGACCAGGTTCTCCATTAGCTGGAGTCCCCTTCATGTACTCTTAGCACTGTAATAAATGATGTTTTCCTCCTTCTACAGGATTTTCCGTGTTGCCAGAAAAGCTTCCAGAGCAGGGTATACAATTTAGCCTTGTCCCACCAGCACTGCCCCATCGCATGAACGCAACACCCACGAGTCCCGGTCTGGGGCTTTCTGCAGCCTGACTTGGATCAGGAGTAGCTCTGGACTGAGGGCTCACTGAAAACAGAGAGCATGACGAGCCACATCACCCCTCGTCAGACTCCAGCCTCTCAGACAGGGATGAGGAGCAGCCCCACAGCCCCGAGGTGCTACTGCTTGGCCAGCCATCAGGGACTGATAACAACCCTCAACCCAGGGCCAAGGACCACCAGTGATCCTCCTTCCCACCACCCCAGGCATTTCCCAATATCCACGTCAGAATAAGTGTTTTTTCAAGCATTAACTAAGTACAAGAATACTTGCTGCAGTAACTACGCCACAGATTTTTTTCTGCCTGGCAGTATCAAAATTTGCATATTCAGTTCTAAGCCACATATGCAAATGATGGAGCAATGAGCTGAACTGATCTCCTGCCATTTGCTTCACCCGTAGTGCTTCAGCAGTGACAGAGCTCAGCCACGCACATCCCCCTCTCCCTCCATGGACAGAAAGAAGAAATCTAGCTTTTCATCTTCTTCCATGCCTCAGTTTGTTTCCCAGTGGAGGAAAAATCCTCAAGTCACAGCACTGCCTGAAAGGAAGGAGACATTTCTCTTCCCCTGTTAAAACGTTCTCCTGTGCCTAAGCTCAATTGGGTCTCAGGTTGTAAAGTCACAGCCAGTGACTGCTGCTTCTCCTGTGTTTTTGCTTCGTTTAAAACCAACTTCAGATGTTTAAACATTTATCATTTAAGTGGTTTGCAGTAGGATCAGCTCACTCCTCACTACAGTTTCAGTTGGGGTTATTAAAAAAAAAGATTCCTGCTATGGCCCCACACTCATCTGACACTGCAGGTCCCTGGCAAGCGGGAAGAGGTGAGGTCTTGCTCCTCCCCAAACATAGCCCCAGCTCCAGCTCCAGCTCCAGATGACTACCATTTCCCTTGCAAAACCAACACAGGGCCCCTGTGGGGCTGCTGGGCGCGCTGAATAAGTCAACTAACCAAACAGAAAGCTAACCGCACCAAAGCAAAGGACAGCCTCGGGGCACCATGTACGTGGGTCATCACCAGCTCCCATCCAAGTGCCGGGAGGCGACATGTTGGGATGGAGAGAGTGGAGCCAACCTTTGGGCTGGAGCTCACAGTTACATCAGATTAGGGGGGGGTGGGGAGGGGCGGGCAGGGACGGATATGAAACCACTCTGTCCTTCCACTGCAACCTTGAAGACCCACCATTCCTTTGGGAAGTCAAGAGGATGCTATGTTTCAGAAGCAAGCTACCTTGTTCTTGCTGTTTTCCAGAGCATGGCTGACGTTCCTAAGGAGACCTTTCAACCCAAACATCTCAGTCCTGGTGGGGCTGTTCTGCCTGAGCGTGCTCTCCTTTCTCAGCGGACTACATAAAGCAATAGACAGATTTTTCAGCCTCCTTTATTCACACTGTTGAGTGCTGCAGTTATCATCTCCTTGATGGATGCAGCAGTCCAGTGTGAGGCAAAAAGAGCCTAAGACATGCTATACACTAATTTAACATGTTTTTCTCCAAACACAAGCCCTATGTTTGTGAACCTCTAAGACAAAATACTGTTATTCTACAGCTGCTATTCCCATGCAAAGTCAATATGAAGCTAAATCTGTCACAGAGGTTTATCTCCATTGGTGCCATTAATGTTGACAGAAGTGGACTGGAAAGACATCCAGCCAAGCCATGGTGTGCATGTCCAGGGTGAGAAGATTCCTGTTCCCTGGCTATAATTTACTACTAAGTCTCCACTTTTTGTCAAGGAAAAGAAATGTCTACAAATACTGTTTTTTTTCTGTCATCATTAGTGACACTTTATGGGAGTGAAACTGATTTCCATCTTTTTCATAAAAACTTCTGTATTGCAATGCTTAACTTTTAAAAGCCCCGTGGTCTTGGGGCATCTTTGAGCACCAAGGGGATCCTTGCCTTGGTGCAACAGCGGACACCTTGGAAGGGATCCTTGGAGGGCAGCAGTGAGAAAGGCACTTTGCTGGGGAACAGAGAGGTGTTCGGGAACAGGGTTGGGTTTAGGTGCTGATCATGGGCCAGCACTTCCCTCCCGCAAAATCCTGGGTCTCAGTGCCTAAAACCAGCTCATTTCTCCGCTTGTAGGTAGCTGTGGCTCCTTGCCTCAAGTGTCTTCTCCCCCTGCCTGGTTTCAGCATCCATGTCTTGCAGAAACAGAAGGTTTTGTCAGCAAGAGCAGCAATGCAGTCAGAAATTTAAAAGCCTTGGAAGCCTTTCCACGGGCTGGAGAACTTTTATGATCAGCTGCTGCCAATATTTGGTCACAGAGACAGGCCCCCGCCTCAGATCTTGGCTGCAGACCTGTGTCCTTGACTAGCCACAGACTATGGGCTTGGAGCAGAAATACTGGAGTAAATCCTAGGGTGTACATTAAGCACAGAAAATCAGACTAAATGCTCACGACAGTGCCTTTTAACCCTTGTCTGACATGTGAACTCAATCCAAAACAGAGAACTTGGACGTGGCTTGCAGGGGACCGAGGAACCACTTGGTCTACACACAGTACACAGGAGCAGAATTGGCCCGGGATGTTGAAATGCACTTCGCAAAGTCAGCACGTGTTTCGAGGTGAAAGAAACCCAAGAAGGGCTCCAAAGGGAATCACAGCTGGGGGCTGAACCCAAAAAGGGAGGAGGCACATCTCCAGTGAGTCACCTCCTTCTGGAAGAAGGATGCTTTCTTGCAAGGCGTCTTTATTTCAAGCAAAGCCAGTCACTCCTGAGTCATGCCAAAGCAACACTACACAGCTGACCAGGCGGAGAAAAGTGTTCACACAGCCTTTCCCAAGCAAGACGGGTGGCAAATGCCGTGCCAGCATCCATCTGCGGCCCTGGTCCCTCTCAGAAAGCCCTTCCTCCTCTCTGAATCTTAAAACCCAAAAGTGGGTGGGAAAGAGGTGGAAGGGGGCCTGGAGTTCAAACTGGAGAAGCTCAGCTCCACCTGGGAGGGATGCAAGCACCCCCCACGGCCCCCTGCAGTGAGTCAGGGGCCTGGAGGACACTCAAACTGCCCTACCCCGGCTCTCATGCAGCTGCCGAGGCCGATCCCTCTGGCCGCAGGAGAGGCTGCCAGCCCCAATTCCTGTTAGCGACAGTAATCCGTCAGGAGGGCGTGAGGAGGGAGCATGGGGTGCAGGAGAGGAGAAGATGGATGAGGGGGGTGTAAAGTGGAAAGAGGACATCTCCCAAGAAAGCCAGTAAAGCACCTATACATACTACATAAATACATTTTACTTTTCTGTCCCTAATTTTGACCCAAGCAAAACCAAACCATTTTGCTGGGGAATCTCAGTGCCTGCAAGGGGTGTCTCCAGGATTGTCTGAGACACTCCTCAGAGACCCCCTTCACATCAGGATGGAGGCAAGGAGAGAGCTGCAGACCTTCACCCACTGCCCCTTCCCACATCCCCTGCAGACCCAACAGCCAAAAAGCCCCAGATATTAGGCAGCTTTAGCACCCCCAAGGAAAAAGCAGGATTCCTCCCCACGCACACCTCAAAACTCTATTTCACTGAGGCACCTTGCAGCCCTCAAGGTTGCAAACTTACCAGAGAAACATACATGGGAGGGACTGTTTCTGCATGGTTTATAAAGAGAGAACACCTGTGTGCATGGGGTGCTGATGGATGAGAAGCTCAGCATGAGCTGGCAAAGCATGATTGCAGCCCAGAAAGCCAACCATATCCTGGGCTGCATCAGAAGAAACATGGCCAGCAGGTCGAGGGAGGGGATTCTGCCTCTCTATCTGCTCTGGTAAGACCCCACCTGGAGTACTGCATCCAGCTCTGGAGCCCCCCCCATAGGAAAGACATGGACCTGTTGGAGCGGGTCTGGAGGAGGACCACAAAGATGATCAGAGGGCTGGAGCACCTCTCCTATGAAGACAGGCTGAGAGAGTTGGGATTGTTCAGCCTGGAGAAGAGAAGACTCTGGGAAGACCTTATTGCAGCCTTACAGTACCTAAAGGGGGGCTACAGGAGAGCTGGGGAGGGACTTTTTTCTTGGGCATGTAGTGATAGGACGAGGGGGAACGGCTTCAAACTGAAGAGGGTAGATTTAGATTAGATATCAGGAAGAAATTTTTCACTGTGAGGGTGGTGAGGCACTGGAACATGTTGCCCAGGGAAGCTGTGGATACCCCATCCCTGGAAATGTTCAAGACCAGACTGGATGGGGATTTGAGCAACCTGGTGTAGTGGGAGGTGTCCCTGCCCATGGCAGGGGGGTTGGAGCTACATGATCTTTAAGGTCCCTTCCAACCTAAACCATTCTATGATTCTATGTAGGACAAGAAAGCATCCATTCAAGCTTACTAGCCCAGGAAAAGGACCCACATGAAGCCTATTATTTCAAACCACCATCATTTCCCTAAAATTGCTAGGGACTTGGGTTGATTTGGCTTGCAGATGGGGACCACCAGGAGAGACTGTCACATGGGGTCAGGCATAGGAGCTTGGGGTCTTCTGAACATCAGTACACAACAGCCAGTAAGCTCAAGCATGAAGCAGGCACTAAGTCACATCAGCTTCTTGTCCGGGTTGCCGACATTTCACAGCACAGAGTCAGCAGCTTTCTCAGCTCTGGTTAAAGCAAGTAGTGAGCTAAATAGGAAAAAATGGGCTGAAGCCAAGGCTTTAAAAGCTGAAATGACTGTGGCTTACACATAATCCACCGCTAAAGTAGGTCTTGATTTTTATTGAGCTGGCTCTCCAGTGCACATTCCTGCATCGGCTGCTTCAAATTGCATCAGGTGGGAGCGTCACACTATGACTTGTTCGCAGCTTGGACTGGGGCTTGGTTTCCGAACCAGAGAGCCGACAAGCCAGGTAGACTCAACCTTACCGTGCAGCAACAGCCTTGTGTCAATATTTGGGTGTTGTTTGGTCAAGCTTCTGTTAAAAGCAGTTTATTTTTCCCAAAGCTTCGGCCAGGAACTAAATATGCTAGATGGGTCAAGACACACAAGGCCTATCCATCGGCTTTTTTCCTCTGGATGAGTGACAGTATATTATTAACACTATAATCAATCTATCCAGCATATCTGAACGTGCATCAGGACCCATTTCTGCCAGCCCTCTTTTGATGATACCAAATGAGGGTACCCAAGCCAGAGGGGATGAGTGGGTTTTCATTCTACCAGTCCTACCATTTCCTGAACCTCCCTGTTAGACAGAGGAGGAATGGTTTACTTCAGCTGGTAGAGTTTGGGGTCAAACTTCATTTAAACCAAGAAGTTAACCCCCAAAAGGGCCGGACGCTGTACCCAACAGCTTCAGTGAAACTTAGAAGCCCTTAGTGATGCTTGCCTGAATCTGCTGGGAGCTTCACGTGACAGCGGACAGCTGTAGGGTCCCAAAACAAAGGCACCTTTGCTCCCTTTGGGGATAACCAAGCACCCTGGGGTCTTTTTTTCACACAGCCCAAAAGAAGATGGAATGGCCCAGGTGGCAGAGGCAAGGTCCCATGGGGACTGCAAACAGAAGCAGCAGAGAAACACCAACCTGATGAACACGTATACATGCATATACCATATAAATATCTCCCTTTTTTTTTCTGCTTCTCCTCCAGTTACATGAAATTAGATGAAGGCATCAAACTGGGCTCTGCATATAGGCTAGCAAATCACTCACCACATGAACTGGGGCCGTCTGGAGATTTTACATCTTTTTTCCATTAGGAACAAGAGACTGTTGTAATTCTGGCACTGAGACGAGCTGAGGGCATCAGTTTCCATGCAAATCCCTATGATATCAGCCTGATTATGGGGAAAATAAAAGTTCAACAACACAGCAGTTGGAGAAAAGCCAAAGAACAGGCAAAATAAGAGGCAGAGCCCTTGTCTGAGCAAAGCTAAGAGAGGTCGGTTTTCCTGCCTTCTCCCTTTAGCATGGTCAGTTTGAAACCACACATCACTACTATATAGTAGTGTTACTTCTTGATAAAACATCTACATTTGCAAGGCCTGCAGGTCTGCTGTCTTGCCATTTGGCTCTCACAAAATCCAGGAAAAATTAATATTTTTTGTGAATTTATTTATTACAAGAGGCAAAAGATACAATGGAACTGGATTGGCTTCAGGAAATGGTCTGTAAACTGCAGAGGAAACCATCTGAAATGATATCAGTGATTTAACAGACACATATTGCCAATGCATTTTTACATACAGATATAAAGCAGGAATTATGCTTTCGGGAGCACAGTTTCTAGTCTGTTAGCACAGTACTGCATGCAATGACACACCAGCTTGCATAGCTCTGGTTCTGAAAGCTCTTCACCGAATTCTGTTGTATGGCAGAAGCTGACAAAGCAAACCATCACAGCCCAGTGCCCTCAAAATCCCACCTGCCCTTTCCTGGCTTCTGCAGCTTCATGTCTACTACCGAGTTTTGACGATCACTGTCATATTTCTGGCCAAGTATAAATACACATATATACACATGCCAAACCCCAAAAGGAAAGGCTTTCCTTGAGAAACTGGATCAATTCAGAGACTGTTTCCTATTTTGGATGTGGTCATCACCACACCAACTGCTTACCCCTGGGTGGAAAGAGAGAAGAAACCTGAGAAATAAGAGCTGCCTGAAATTTTTTGTCAAAACCTAGATACGTCATTACGGTGAAGCACTTTGAAATGAAGGCTCTCTGAAAGTGAAAATTCCTGCATAAAAAATAGCTCAAGGAAGGTTTCCAGAAATGTTTAAGTGTTTTTATTTTCCCTCCCCTCCATTTCACGAGGTGCTAGTGATGGCACGTCACAAGATAGCATGGAAGCTCAACTGTCCTATTGTATTTTGAGTATCACCCAATATTCAGCACCAATATAAACCACTTTTTTTTTTTTTTTTAATGTCAGGCTTTCATTACACAGGGGCCAAGAGACATTTCAAAACAAAGATGTTATTCAAGACACATAGGGATGTCTGTCTCTTCAGCTCGGTAATGTAAAATTTATTTTTAGTCAACAAGGAGTCAGTTTTTGGAAAGGTCACTGAGAAAGGACAATTGGCAGATGTTGAGGTTAGCTCAATGACTCCTTCTTATTTAGCCACCCAGCCATGAGGGCTAGGGAAGAGTGGCAGATGGCCCGGCCATCACTGGGAGAAAAGCTTGTTTTAGTCTTAAACACAAGCCCATAGACTCCGGAAATTAAATGTGAGCCATTGTGGATGCGTAATATTAAAGAAATACTAAAATGGATCTGACATTTTAAATATTTAAATATTTTCTGGTCAAGATTGCCCACTGTTTCAGTACATGTTCCTTTCCCCTCCATCCCCATTCCTGATAGGGATAAACAAAGCAGCACATACACCCAGGGCCCATCCTCTGAAGTTAAGCCATTTAATCACAAAGAAAAGGGAAAGAAAAAAAAAACAAACCCAAACCAACAGCAGACAGCAAATTCCAATAACCTGGTATCAATGCTTTTAATTGTAGAAATCTGTGTGGGAGAAAAATCCTCCGAAAGATGCAGACTGAGCTGCTGATACTGCTGGATAATGTTTTTTCCTAAGGGGTAAGGAAAACAAAGAGCCCAATAAGGGTAAAATCTGGCTGTCTTTAGGTGCACATTTAAGATGACTATGTCTCACGATAGGAGAATTTAATGATCTGGGGAGAAAAGTAGGGTTTTACCCTGCCACACAGTTCTTTTGATTTTTTTTTTTGTGAATTTCTGTGTGTACCGTGGGAGTTTACAAAATTAGTTCCTACACCCCCACACGCTCGCACTCTGTTCAGGATCATTACAGTCCTATTCCCACTCCGAACCATGGGCTGTTTTTCATCTTCAGGCTGGAGGGACAGCAGCGTTTTAGCACAAGCATTTTACAAAGATATGCTCTCTGAGATCTGCGGGGAAATGGGATTTTATGGCACTCTAGCAAGGCATTTCACCCAAGGGTGAAGCAGAACTGAAATGTGCTGCTATAAGCAGATGCTGAACAGAGATGATTTGACACTTCACCCCAGAAAACAGAAGGTAGCGTTATTGCTGCCAACAATGAGTTTTTCCAGATTTGACTCTTTTTTAAAGACGTTACCTATTCTAGTAAGATGAGGCCAACTGCACTCCTGTGGGAGTGAAATATCTGAGGGTGGTGGGATATTGAAACAGAATTTTCTGGTCTCATCCTCTTCTAACAATGCTGGTGACCAGCCGAAGCTGAAAATGGTCTTTGCCGGAGCTGAACAAGTGCCTCCTCAGCACTCAGTTTGCAGGTCAGCTTTGGGACACAACTGAAGAACAACAACATGGGCCAGCATGTCTCAAAGACCCACAATTAACATTTATCAAGAGCTGGAAAGACTCCTCAAGCCAAAGAAGTCACCCAAGCATCTGCCTGTATGGGACTGTAGGGTCTCTGGCCTTGTGGATGTGGTAGTGGTGAAAAACCTCCGCGGCAGAACAACTGGAAGACCTTGGAGCCCCCCAGGGCAGCACAGCGTGGTGAGGAAGGATGCAAGAGCATCCTTGGGAGAGTTTACCGGCATCAGCAGAGTCCTCAGACTGCAGCGACCGGGAGGACCAGGAGAGATACAGAAAAGTTCCAGCAAGAGGTGAGTTTGAAAGCTCCTAAGACTGATGTTTAAACTGACACGCGAGCAGGCCAAAGTTGTACTGAAAACGATACCACCACTGACAGCAATGTAAACAGTTATGATTCAGGGTATGCATGGGTCAGCTTATACCCATCAGTGTACATTCAAAATAAACATATGTGAGAATACTCAGCCGCCACATAACAGGATTTGGTGAGTATTAAACAAAACAGAGATGGTACTTTTACCTGTAAAAACCATCAAAAGCGTGACCAGTGGCTCCGAGCAGCTCCATGAAAAGCCAGAAACATCAGACTAATGTGAGGTAAAATGCTACTTCTCTGAGGTGCAACAAACACGTTTTACATGTGAGGTTAAACTCAGCAAGCAGCGCAAGGTGGCTGAGAGGATGGCACCGTGCCACCACAGCCCTCACTGAAGAGAACTTATCACAAGAATTCTGTGCAGTCAGTTTTGCTCTCATTAATTCTGACACAGGCACTTGGGAAATTAGAAAAGTTGCCAAGAAGCTATGCGTGTTTCCCGCATGGACGTGAGGCTTTGGAAAGCGGGTGAACTTCCAGGAGAGACACTGGAAAGCGGAGACAACTTGTCAGCTCAGCTGTTGGGCAATCCCGGGCAACCATGCCACGGTTGAAGTGACCCTGGTCACTTCATAGAGGAGTCACAGAGTCATAGAAGAGTCATACGGGAGTCATAATAGAGGAATCACAGAGTCATAGAGGAGTCATGGAGTCATAGAGGAGTCAGCATAACTACACCCACCTTACAAAGCCAGGATTATGCCTCACCAAAATAATATTTTTCAGGCCAGCTACCAAATTCTGCTACCCAGAAACCTAAAAGCTGGGTTTGGTGAAGCTGATGGGATTCTCATCACTGATCATGGGTAAATCATCAGCAAATACAGTTTAATTTACACATAGACTTAAAAATATCAACAAGTTGGAACGGCCACTGGGCATATCTTTCTGTAGCACAAGTTCTGTGATGGCAAAACCTTACATTTTTATCAAGTGCATTAAATGAAGCATGCACAAGTGGACATGCCAAGATTTCCTCCCTCTAAAACAAGAGCCAAGTGTAAAAATAAACCTTTTCTCATCATCATGAAAAAAAACATTAATTAAAAATCCTGCGGTTAAAACACCCCACAAAACGGACAGGGGAAACAGAAAACTACACAAGCCAGGAGCGAAAAGTGTGAAATCGGATCTCAGAAAACACTTACACATAAAGCCCCTTTCTTATTTTATTGCTTTTCGGTGCTCGCTGCTGCTCTAGCGCAGCCAAGGCGCGTGCAAGGCTACAGCTCTGCCAGATGTGCCAGTGGGGGGCAGGAGAAGGGCCACCCTACAGCCCCATTCAGCTACCGAGGAGGGATGTAATGAGGGAGCTGCCAACCCTCGTTACACAGTGAGGCACCAATGATGCTGGGGAAGGCCAGAGTCCAGGAAACAAGAACCTAAAGACTTATTACGTATGCACAATATTTACTCCTACACTTTCCCTGTGGCTCTACAACTCAGGGGGACAGGGCCAGCTAGGATACAGGAGATTTAAAATCCCACAGAGATGAGCAGGGCCTCATTAGCTCGGCTCTGGCTCTGCCTACTTGCTACCTCCAGGGCTACAGGAAAGGGGATCATGTCTCTCGCAGCACTTTCCCACAGAAAATCATGTGAACGTTGAGCCATGAATAAGGGTGAAGGTGCAAAAGAAGTCTGCAACTTCTGGCTGTGTCTCTCTCCTTTCCTCCTGCCTCTCCACAGATGGACCGGCTGCCGGGAAGGTTGTGATGCTCATCTTGTGGCCCAATCTGAGAAGGGGGTACTGGAAGGAGGGGTTTTGCTAGGTACAAAAGAAAGTAGGGAGAAGAGCTCATGAGAATAATTTTGTGTTAAGGAGTACTTTGCATGGTCAGTGAAGGTGCAAAGAACATGGTCCCTGATGAAATAAACAAGAGGATCACCATGAGTCAGTAATGTGCCCTGGTGGCCACAATGGCATCCTGGGGTGCATCAAGAAGAGCACGGCCAGCAGGTTGAGGGAGGTCATCCTCCTCCTCTATTCTGCCCTGGTGAGGCTGCATCTGGAGTACTGTGTCCAGTTCTGGGCTCCCCAGTTCAAGAAGGACAGGGAACTGCTGGAGAGGGTCCAGCAAAGGACTACAAAGATGATTGGGGGACTGGAGCATCTTTCTTATGAGGAAAGACTGAGGGACTTGGGTCTTTTTAGTTTGGAGAAGACTGAGGGGGGATCTCATCAATGCTTATAAATACTCAAAGGGAGGGTCCCAGGAGGATGGGAACAGTCTTTTTTCAGTGGTGCCCAGTGATAGGACAAGAGGTAACAGGCACAAACTTGAACATAGGAAGTTCCATCTAAACATGAGGAGGAACTTCTTTACTTTGAGGGTGGCAGAGCACTGGAACAGGCTGCTCAGAGAGGTGGTGGAGTCTCCCACTCTGGAGACATTCAAAACCCACCTGGATGCCGTCCTGTGCAACCTGCTGTAGGTGACCCTGCTTTGGCAGGGGGGTTGGACTAGATGATCTCCAGAGGTCCCTTCCAACCCTGACCATCCTGTGATTCTGTGAAATGCATTACTGAAAACACCAAGCAAGGAGATACTAATGCTTTTTGGACAAGTTTCTGGAAACTCTATAACTTCACCCTGCAATCAACAGGGATGGAGTTACCCAGTAGTAAGCTCAGAATAAAAACACCAAGTTGGTGTTTTAATTAATTTAGTTCAACGAGGGCTCAGGAACACCAGAGACACTTGCCAGGGCAAGGCATTTCCTACAAGACACCACCATGGACACCACCAGCTTCCTTTGGCAAAGCCATCAAGCAAGGGCCAAACTTTCACTGTCTCCCTCTAAGTTAGGATTGCTGCATGCTAGAGAAGTCTGCCTTGTGCTTTAAAGTGGTATTTACTAGAGCGTGCCAAAGAGCTTTGAGACAGCCAGTGTGTAGCTGCTAATGTGTAATAATTACTGTTGTATTAGCAGCACGTTGTACCAGCTGTCAAGAAAATAAATTATACGGGATGCTATTTGGAGACTGAGAGCTGAGCTGTTCTGTTTGGCCTCTAAGAAAAACACACGTTTTGTTTCATGTCATAAACTCTATACATAAACAAGCATAAAGCTACTGCTCATAAATCAGTTTTCCAAGAGCATAAAGCTATTAAACTATACACAGCCTTAAGAACCAGTCTATGAAGACAGATATCCAAGATCAGAGCTTAACAGTGCAGGAGACACCACTGAAGTCACAGCTCAAAAGTGCAAAATCTTTGTGGGTATAAGCTCTTAGTGCAACCCTGATGCTAAGACCCGCAGGGGAACAACAACAAGCCCCATCCACCTTAAAGAATCGCTCTACTTCTCAGAGAGATGGAGAAAAAGGAGGGGACAACATGATCACTCACTCAAGTTTAACTTAACTATTAAGCGAAAGGTCTCCTGAGATGTTTTAAATAGTGCCCACAAACTCCTATTTGTGTTGCGTGAGAAAGCTGCTTCCCTTGGTTCCTCTCAAGTTGTTAAGACTTTCTGGAGCACTGATGGAGCCATCAGCCCCGCTACGTACTCGCACAGAATTAAATCCCAGCCCACCTGCAAATTTTGCCATGGACTTCAGTGACATCCATTCAGTCCTCAGCCATTAAGCTACTCATTACGGATAATGAACCTAGACGTTATCTGCAGCTGAGATTGTCACTGGCATCTTCCTAAAATATTAAAAAAAAAAAAAAAAAAGCAAAACCAAACCCAATGCCTCCAGACATCCTGCTACACTGGCACAGTTGGCCTGACTCTGAGCAGGAGGAGGTGGGGAGGCAAGGCGCGTTAGCTGGGCTGCTGAGCAGAAGCAACCAAAGCATTAGCATCCCTTTGTATTGCCTGGCTTGTTTTAATCCCACAAAGCCAATCTACAGCACTGAATGGATAGCTCTGAAGCTGTAAGAAAGAAAAGGACCTTGAAAAGGTCTGGTTTACAACTCTAAGCTGATGAGATATAGCAGCCAAGATCCTCTTACATTATTGCAAAGTTATTTAGACAGCTAGAGCTGCTAGCCAGGCTGCAATGAAGTCAGTAATGTAGAAAGTAACACAGAAAACAGAGGAGTTGTCTATTGAGAATATGGAGTTCGTGCCGTTAGTATGCAGAGATGGATTTAGTTCAAGAGCTGCTGCTGTCATATTGGCTTTATGATATTCGCTTTGCTTCCAAACATCACAACACTGGAAGTTTCTCTCCAACAGCCTAGCAGATGTCATGTCTAGCACATTTAGGCACCTTCAGATAAATGAAATCTCACATAGGACGGGCTCCAGTGTGGCACAAATACCTCTTGGATGGTCAGCTGAGCACATCTGAGCTGAACACCGTCAGAGATGAACTTCATCTGAGTTCCTCTACAGACACCCACGCTGGGTGGACCTTTCCCACTGGTGAATTCTTTTCACTTCACGCAGGGTGTGAAGCAGCTGGACGGTGATCTAAAAGCAACAATTAATGACACAAACTAAAAAAAATCTGTTTTGCAGACTGTTTCCCAGCAGGCAGGAGCACTTTGCATGGGTTTTCTCTTTGCAAGCATCCACTGCCAAAACCAAGGCTTAAATCAATCTGTGAACATGATTTCTTATCTCTCTCTCTGACCCTTCCCATCAGGAAAACCTGCTGCAAATCAGTCCCACACGCAGCATGTACTGCAAAGCAAATACCAGTAAGGAAGGAAGGGGGGAAGGCACCGAGACAACAGGCTGTAGGAGCCGGCAGGGGTTGAGCCCTTCCCTATAAGCAAGCTCCTTCCCTGGCAGCACTGATGTTTTCCTCCCTCTCAAAAACTCACCTGGCTGTCAGTGCATCACTAGTGGCTAAACTATGCAGTCTCCTTTGGCTCTTCTCTCTCCCTTATTAAGGGCTCAGACAAATGAGCACGTTACCAAGCTTAATGAGTTACCACATATCAGCTGAGTCTGGGTGATGGCACTGAGGACACACAGAGTCAATAGCAAACCCAAGATAAGACACATCACCTCAGTGATGGAGGTTTAAACTAATCCATTTAACCTTGAATTTACAATAGGTAAAAGAGCATATGTGCAAGTAATTGTTGCACCTCACATTACACACGTTAAGCTGTGGCAATACGTCTGCTTAGTTTAAGCTCTTTGCTTCCATTTCTGGAAGCGTGGCGTTGGCACAACAGGGCTGGGACTCTCTTCTGAATCCAAATTCAGCATCACAGCACGAGAGAGAGGTCAAAAGAAGGATTAAAAAGTCAGGCTGGTCCATAAGGACCACGCAGCCTCCAGCAATGTTCACTGGGGATGGAGTACCGCAGGAACTTTTCTCAGCAATGCATTTTTCAGTGCCATATGTAAGTAGATGATGAACTTAACTCATAAGCATGATCCAGTGAAATGACCTCTACATTAGTGCCGTCCTTCCGACAGAGCAAGACGTTCAAAATTGAGCATAACAAACTGGAGGGAGTTCAGATCAACAGCTCTGCAGAAGACACTCCCAGATTTTGCAGCCGATGATCTCCAGAACTGCTGTATAAGCAAGCAGAAGTCTCCACCTGTTCATGCATAAATAAGACTAAAAAACCCAAACAGATGGTGACTTAATCCCCCACTCCATCCCCAACAGACATTACACAAAATGAGGAACGTGCCTTGCTTTAAACCTTTGCTTATACTGGAAAAATTTTCAACATCGGATGTCTATAAGGACAAAGTATTGCCATTCCAAAGCACTGTACTAATTTGGTGATATCACTCTATAAAGGGAGACATCCAACTTTAAACACTGATTACGGGCCCAGAGTGTTCGATGGGATTGAGCGACAACTGAATGTGCAGAGGGAAAGTGGAAAAACTCATGCCCAGTGCCTCAAACAATCCAATCTGAGGAACAGAGGAGGAAACAGCTGTCCATCTCCCCCAGACCCCGCAATCGCTTGAGGTGGCCTCCTCTGAAACTCGTGGCTTATTTAACACACCCTTAGTCGGGGTATTCTGCCTTCAGGACGGGAACATCCACCATTCACCACCACTCCATCGTTCACCCTACCAAAGAGCGTTAAAACGCAGAAAGCCAGCCAAAACTGGTGCTGCTATCCAAGCCGCTTTAAAAACATACCTTACGCTAATGATGTTTCTTAAAACAGAAGTGTGAACTTGTCCGCGCTCTCTTGGTTCCTCTTCCCTTGGCTCCTGCTGAAAGGCACAGTGCCCCTCCCTCCCCCTGTAACAGCAAGTCCTACGCCAGCCAAGGAGTTATGGTTTGAAGAAGCCACAACGATTTTTTGTCATTTAGACAATTATTCTGTCACCCGATGACACCTCCCCACCCGGGAAGGCGAGTAGGGAAAAAATAAAGGAAACCCAGGGGTTGAAATATAAACAGATTTAATAGAATAAGACTAACTAATTAACATTAATAATACTAAAGAACTAATATTGATACCTACACCAATATAAAATATACAAGGATTATACCCAGCCAATTCTATCCACAGGAAGCTGTGCACTCCCAGCAGTGGACAGCAAACATCAGACACTGCGAGCGCTACAGCTTCGGGAGGAAGGGAAGGGCTCAGGAGTCCAGCACTGGGGCAAGAAGTTCTCAGGATGGCTGCCACCAAGGGAGAGAGAGAGAACTCCTGAGCAAACTGTCTAACGTATACTGAATGTGACATTCATGGTAAGAAACAGTACTGTTGGCCAGCTTGGGTCAAGTGCCCGGGTCTCGCTCCTCCTCATCCCTGCACTTGGTGAGCTCGAAAACACCGAGACCTTGAAACCCACATATCATAGCTGGCTATAAAGTAAGTATTTTCACTATTTCAGACACTAGAGTCTTCTATAAATGCAGTTTTCCCGAGCATTAGAAGAGACCTTATTGAAAAGTAAAATTACTGAAGTAGTTAATCCTGTGTCCCTTTGCACCTGGGACCGAGAAGAAGGGCCATGTTCCCCTCTCAGTTTCACAGAGACAGCCCAAAGGAGGATTTGCTCCTGTGTGTTTATCATGTAGTAGCAGTGAATTTCCACAGTGCTCTGGTTTTGCCAGAGCAAGCCCTCCTTGCTGCTCAAAATGGGTTTCCTGCTGTGCAGGAGCCTCTGAGAAGGTCCCAGAGCACACAGCAGCTCATCACTGTCTCAGATTTGAACCATCCCACCTTCCTTCACAGACTTTACAGTTCACCCAGAGCAACATGAAACTTCACCCTCCTCCTAAACCAATTAACTCCATTTCTGTTCTAAGGGACAATTAGCCACCTCAACCTGGGGTAGGAAAGGCTGAAGGGAGTTTTTCCTCTTCAGAAAAATGCTCCACCATCTTACACCCTTCTGCCTGAAAGACGGAAAAACCCCCACACAACCACCTCAAGATCGTTGCAGACTGAGTAAGATGTACCTGGTTCAGAACTTCATTTTCTTAACAATGAATAAAACTAGAAAAATCATATGATGCTTAACAAGATCCAAATGTTTTTGGTCAATTTTTAGAAAACCGAAGCAGGGAGATGGATTTGCATCATCCCCATGGTGTTCCCATTAGCAAATACACAGTAGATTTTCCTTAGCTGCAGAAGATAGGTCCAAATCCATCCTTTAAGGTCCGTAAGCAACTGGCTGGTAGGTGTGCCATGGGAGCAGACACACTCAGCAAAGATAAGAGACCAAGGAGGCACAATATCCAAACCACTTTTGCTCCCTAGCCTACTTTGGTCAAAATAGGAGCTGGAGTTTAAACAAGTCCAGCTCACTTGGTCTGAACGGATTAGAGAGCAGTCGCATAAGCAGCTCAGACAGCAGAGCCGAGTGTAATGCCTGCAGCAGCTGGAGGAGAGCTCACATAATGACATCTCCAGTGCCTAATGCATATGGAAAGGATCAGGTTCCTTGTGAAAATACAGGTCCACCTTCCACTCTTCCAGCCTAACACCCATGGCCAGGAAGTCTTTTTAAAAGCAGCAGACTCAGGGGTCTGTTATCAGAAACATCCAGACAATGAAGTATTTTCTTGGTGCTACAGGATCTCCATACCTCTAAACCCCTGGGCCTAAACATTTGACCTCCTAACTAGTACTTCACGTAAAATGGTATGTAATTTTAAAGCTAGCTTTTACATAGGGTTTGAAATAGGTGTTATTGTTCAAATCTGTACAAAGTCAGTGTTATTTCATTTGTATTAAAGCAAATCTGAAGTAGCAGTTTGACCAATTAATTTTATTATTTTCTTGATTGTATTAATTTTACATAGTACAAAATTCTCTTAAGCGATTTGAAAAGACAAATATGAAGTTCCAGATGAAACCAGGATAACACATTTTTCCTAACAGGAAATACACCCTTATCAGGTATTTTAAAGCTTGATGTTTTCAATAAGAGCTTAATTTGTACTTATGTTTCAGAGTTCGCATGTTCATATGAAACTTTCAGACATCTGGATTCCAGTTCAGGGTTTATTTGCATACAAAAATATATTATAATGGCAAAAAGCATTAAAAGTTCTCAACTATATAAAATTACAAATATATTTTCATAAAAGCAACTTTAAATTAAAATTCAAGCTATATTTTAAAGCAAAATACAGCTGTAATACTTAAGTTATCTTATTTCATCTGCTGCAAAGTAACAAAACTGATGTTGCCAGTTAAATACTTGTAGGACTTTACAAAGGTTATGTTCAGAAGGTGAATATCTGGCGTAGCAAAGTTATCAGACAAGGGCAGCAGTTCTCAGTGATCGATGTCACTTATCCTTCAGATGACATTCCTAGGCAAGCACAACGCCAAGGATTCATGTCACATACCTGGAAATACAAACCAGGAAAGATCATTAAGTTCTATACTAAATAAGATTGCATGTTGTTGACATACCAGTCACCCTATCTACCCCCAGCTTGCTTGACTGCCTGACCTGCCAAAATTATGCCTTTTTTAAATTAACATGAGAGCCAAAAGGTTAGCATGTAAAAATTTAAGGTGATTACTGTTCTAACGAGTGCATTAGTCTTGAAAAGGCATCTGTACAAAGTCCCGTGTAACCTCAAGCATATAAATACAACTCAAAACCGTGATAAGTATCAGATGGAAGTTGGACTTTTTCCTCAGACTTTCTGTGTATGATGAAGTGTATCACTGTGATAAGAGGCACCCTATAAATGAGACTCTGCTGAAATCACTAGAGATCTGCTTAACTGGGACTTAAAAAAAAAAATCCCACACCAAAAAAAAAAAAAAACCCAAACCTACAATAGCAGGTGGCAAACCCTGCCCTCACCTTCAACATGCCTTGCAAGGGGACAATGAAAACTACATACTATAGGCCGCCCCTTAAGAGTTAGCTGTGACACGGCTGTGCATGATACAGCAATGTAAACACTTGCTGTTTTGGGGTTTCCTTGTTCCACACAAACCTTCAAAAACTCAGAAGTCTTTTTCAGATGAGCAGTCAATTAGGTTTCAGTGGTAAAGATGGAGTTAGCTCAAGCATACATCCATGACAGAGGTCAGGAAACTAAAAATGTATTTTAAGTAAGAGAAGTGAAACCAGGATTATGATACAAGTAAGACGACAGGGAAGTAGGAAGCTCGTGAGGGCAGCTGTCTTGAGTTAAGTCCAAGGCAGATGGCCAAGGCTTCAAGAATTACAGGGAAGGGAAAATACCTACTGAACACAAGAAACTCTCAGTTCATGGTTTATTAGGGAGGGTTTGTTCATGCTGCTATTTAGGTCTAGTCCTACATTTTGTTGTTTTGGGCTCTATATAATCTGGTTCCACACCAAACAAAAAAAAAAGTATCATGTCCATAACAGCACAGGAAGGAGCAGAAAGAACAGGCAGAGTACACGGTTGGAAATAGGAGGGTGGCTTTTTGGTTTTGTTGTTTTTCTTTAAAAATCATAATGAAGAACTTAGTATTGTAACTGGAAAATAGAATTTCTAGATAGTGACAGAAAAAGTGACCTAAATTCCATTCCTGGTAAAGACAAGCACAAACAGGATTTTGACAGTTGCTCTAGGTCTATAGATTCGGACATCTGCTCCTTAATTCTTTCATAAAGCAAGGTCTAGAATAAAAAGGTTTCCCTCCCCTACGGATAGTCCTCGAGTTACTTAGCTTTATAATGAGGAAACAAACCCCCACTTTTTAGCTGAGTTTTGAGTATTTAAGATTGATCTATATGCTGTCAAGGAGAGGTGAACTGCAGCTGCCTCAGAGGTGGGGACAGCGGTTCACTGGAGTACAGCCTTTGTCACACAAGCTAAACTGCATACCTTGAACATTCCAGCAGAGACCAGAATTTAGTCTATTTTACCTTCTTATCCACATAATGACCTATAGGACTAGCAAACTAAAACCAAGACACATTATATAAAATTATACTACCCTTCCTCCTCTCCTGGGGTGTATTAAAAAGAGCATGGCCAGCAGGTTGAGGGAGGTCATCCTCCCCCTCTACTCTGCCCTGGTGAGGCCGCATCTGGAGTACTGTGTCCAGTTCTGGGCTCCCCAGTTCAAGAAGGACAGGGAACTGCTGGAGAGGGTCCAGCAAAGGACTACAAAGATGATTGGGGGACTGGAGCATCTTTCTTATGAGGAAAGGCTGAGGGACTTGGGTCTTTTTAGTTTGGAGAAGACTGAGGGGGGATCTTATCAATGCTTATAAATACTCAAAGGGAGGGTCCCAGGAGGATGGGAACAGTCTTTTTTCAGTGGTGCCCAGTGATAGGACAAGAGGTAACGGGCACAAACTTGAACATAGGAAGTTCCATCTAAACATGAGGAGGAACTTCTTTACTTGGAGAGTGGCAGAGCACTGGAACAGGCTGCCGAGAGAGGTTGTGGAGCCTCCCACTCTGGAGACATTCAAAACCCACCTGGATGCCGTCCTGTGCAACCTGCTGTAGGTGACCCTGCTTTGGCAGGGGGGTTGGACTAGATGATCTCCAAATGTCCCTTCCAACCCCTACCATTCTGTGATTCTGCAATCCCCTCCCCCCATACATTGGCTTTTACATCACTCTTTGACAGTAGCAAGTGAGATGCAGCCTACTAATAAAAATCTACTTACTTGCTAGTGTTCTGTCAAGATCAGCAATGAAGTCTTCCAGTTCTTTTGTGTCTCCAAGCTTTGCTGTAAAATAAGAAACAGTCAATACTGCTTAGACATGACATATTTCTCTGGCTAAAAGAAACACTGGAACCGCACAATCCACCAAATAATCTTCAGTGGTATCAAACATGCTGTGGATTATTTTCAGGAAAGCTCAATAGAGTTGCTACAATGTCCAAACACATTCTTAGAAAACAGCAGAGACTCAACTAGAATTCTAGTTTTTACAGTTTTCCATTTGTCAGAAGCAAAGCAATCCTCTATTTAAGTTTGCTTAAAAAGTAAAGGCTGAAGTGGAGAAAAAAAGCTACATGTCAACTAATCCATGTCCTTGCTACTGTGGGAGTCCTCCTTATTGCATGTATTCGGATACTGTATTCATGGCCCTAATCAAACCCCACCCAGTTAGCTCCCAGTCCTACCCAGGTCTAAGCCTCTTAAATCACATCAGTACCACTGTTTTGCTGTGATGTCAGATACTTTGATCTTGGTCCATACACTATAAATTTGGATCCAAACATCCACCTAAATCCCCACTCCTGAGAACACCACTGGTTCCATTCAATGTAGTTTTACTGCGAGTGGCTTCCTTATCTCATTTCTGTGGTCTATTCCAAGCTGGTTCCAACTCTATTTCTGTCTTTTTGTCCTCTTATCAGGAAGAGCATCTTGACCTTTAGTGTAATTCCTTGCCAAGTATTTCCTGCCAGTTTAACTGAACATTATTTTTTTGCTACTTCTTATTAACTGTTACTCATCATTTCATCTTAGTATCACACTAATGAGAAAAAAAAAGAAAGCATTTTACTGGTCAATGTGGAAAAGACATGAAAAGTGTGAAAAGCTCTTAAGCGTGCATCTGAGAAGACTAGTTGTAATGAAAGTACCATGTAGTACGTATGTCTGTCTGTTCATTTACTGATATGTCTACTCCAGAGTTAATCTAAGATAACCTGAATGAAACAAGCTCCTGTAGAGTTAGATCAGCTGCAAGGCAGCGCCACTCTGAAACAGCATAGGTACAAGGGAAGAAGGAATTATGAGTACATGCCTGTATCAGCAGTGCAAGGTTTATATGGATCCCAGTAACTGTGTTAATGTGAATGGCAGCGTATGGTTTTGGAGAAGCCACCTACTGCACGCCTGCATTCGAGTTAAATATTTCCGTATGTAGATGGGACACTTAAGCTACTTAGTTGCTAAAGTTAAGAATTAACTTGCTTTTCTTCTAAGTGAAGTATTCTGTAAGTAGTACCATGATTCCTTGTCAGCCAAAAAAAAAGTCATTTTCTTTAACCTGGTGTTTCAAAATAAAAACAGTTGCCAGGTCACCTGCAAAGAAGCGTGGATGCAGTGTGCTATTGCTGTTTATAATCAAGATAGTAATACTTGAAGCATGCTTAACAGCAATTCTTAGTTTTGTTACCATTTAGAAAAAAAAAAAAAGGGTCAATGCATGCACGTGAATCCTGGCTCACAGAAAGAAGCCTACAGAGTTGAGAATTAGGAAGAAATGCCAATAGTTAAAATTAAATTTACCTTTACATGGAGTTACTGATGGAGATGGCAAGCTTGGAGTAGATGCAGTTGGAGAGTTAAGTTTTTCATCACTGAGACTGAAACTATTTCTGTAGAGTGAATCTGCACCTGTAAAAAAGTTGCATTATAAGTAAAATTAACATCTTCTGCAGTTTTGCAATAGAATTAAAAAGAGATAAATTGGACATTTCCTACATTGACTTCAATATCTGTAGAACTCAAATTTACAGACTTCAAAGCCAGAGGGACAAATAAATAATCTACTGTGTGAAGGCTGTTGTTCCCACACCTACTGTTAAAAAGCAAGCAGTCCTAGGCCAAATCCTCACCCCCCCAGTAAGGAATGTGTGAGCTTTTCCTGCAGTCAGCATCATTTGCAAAATACTACAGGAATGGCAATTATCCCACATCCACTAAATCAGGCGTGGTATGACTGGCCTGATTTACAATATTCTGGGAAATTCTGGTTACCTGATTTTTTCAAAAGCTATTTAAGAAGCTGAATAGAGCTCCAGGACAAGGACAGTCACCCAGAACAGAGAATACATTCAGTGTTGTCCTCATCCCTGAAGCAAACTCACCCATTTCTCCATACTCTTCTGCTTCAGGTCTTGTGTTCTAGATAAACTGTATGGCATCTTTTAATTTTCTTATATTCTGTAACTCTCTGGAGTTCACAAAGCAGTAAATCTGTACACAAGATGTTCTGCAATCTTATTTTAGGTGGTCTTTCAAAGAAAGCTTTTATATGCCATGGAAAGCAATGGGAAAGGTTCCAATACCGTTCTAATGTTCTTGGATTTTAGACAAAGCCTTAAGTTTCAAAAAATTATCTTTAACTTGCCTCTTTTTATAAAGAGAATGTTCCATGATGCACAGTGCACACCAAGTATTACTCGTGGCTCCACTGGAAGGAGGTATTGTCAATGTGTTAGAGACACTAAAACCGCTGGTTACTGCGGTTTTGAGCCAGTGACCTGAAAACTGTAGTTCTACAAAAAGAAACCATTGTAATACAAACGTGGCAATGGTCTCCATTTATTTGGCCCATTTCCCAGGAAATAAACGTATGTCTCATTATACAGGGTGTTGACTACCACTGCTTGCCACTGAGGCCAGCAATTCTGCCTACCTGCAGCACATATAGCATTTGTCCTTGAAGCCCAAGCCTAGGAAGTGGTTACACTGCATTAAGGTCATCCAAGTCAGAACTGTCACACTTCCTTAGACACCTGTCCCATTTGCTATGCCAGGAGATGACCGCCTTGGGTGTTTTGCTGAATTAGCAAAAGGGGGCAGCACCACAGCTCGCCTTGCAAAGACCTGCACATCTACACCTTCACTGAACACCACCACTGTGTCTGCAGATATCAAATGTAGAGACCAACCTCCAGCTGACTACTTCTCTACCCTAAGTTCCCCCTATCTTTGGGAAGAAGAGCGTGGGTCTACACCCTGTCTCCTCTAGCCCGCAGTCCTTACCAGCATAAACCCACCTTCCACAGGAGTATACAGGTACAGTGCCAAATCAGACCAGAGAGGACAACTGCATCTAAGCCTTCCAGATGTTTCCTCAGCTGTAGGCTGATTATCTATGTGGTTTTTCTGTGCTAGCTTCCAAGCCTACCTCTGTTGCAATGCACATGGAAGAGGCTTGTGTGAGAAGCTTCACCCATGAGTATCTTCCTTTTTCACAAGCATGGTGACCCACCACAGTACCATATCTTTCTGTTTGCTCTGCAATCATCTGGCATCCTCTTCCAGCAAAGGCACATGCTACCTGTGGCACTGTGCAAACGTGAGCGATGATGTGAATGACATCTGTTACCTGGGGCTATTGCTTGCCCAAATCAGCCACCAGTTGGCATTTCTTGTTCAGAAAGGGTGGTATGCATATTAGCTTTTTATTGTAATTTCTGTATTTTCACCCTTAAGTGCCTGTTCTCCTCTCTAAACCTGAGCAGATCAAAACCAGTCTAATCGACACTTCAGACATAAGAAAGATTTGAGGAATACGATGCAGAATTGAGATAATTTTAGATAGAAAAACAGAAAAATAAGCAATTGTAAAAGTAGCTCCAAAAAAACAAAACCACAACCTAAAGGGGGAAAAAAAAAATCTGACACTGTTCTGCAATGATGTGTCACCGGAGTTGTACTATGCAATACAAACCCTGCACATTAATGGACTGAAAGTAACAGTTAAAGGAATGATAAAGTTCCTGTCGAAGTCAGCTTACACACCAAGTTTCAACTAAAAACACATTTCTGTTCAGCCAAGATGCAAACCCCAGTGACTAAGAAATTTAGAATGGAAAATTCTAGCTGTTCACAATACAACCCCTACCGTCACAAAAAGAGCCAAATACCTCATAACACCTCACGCAAACAGTCCTGTAGCCAAGAGTACAACTCAATGAAACGCTGACAGAACAGACCATCAAATATAAAAACAGTTTCCAGGCAATGTATTTGAAAAGAGCAAAACAAGAACTTCCAAATTATTTAATATTTTAAAGGCTTTAGAGCTAGTTGAGTTAATAAAAAGATAATCCAGAGAACAACGGCTACAAGACTGAGTGTACTTTTAATGTACTACGCTGCTTGTATCCAGACACCAGATGTAGCAGTGCTGGGAATTTGTATTACAAACCAATCCTTCTCATACACCAAATCCAAAGCTCCAGTTGATCTTCTATATAGCTGGAATAAATTGTTCTTTTTGTGAATGCTTGTGAGGGCAACTCAAATTACAAAAACTTTAATAAGCCATTTAAACTGGCCACAAACTATTCACACAGTTCTTTTTATTTATATTCATGTACACTTCCAAGCTAGCCGTCACCTTTGACTCTTTTTGTAGTTTTTCTCTCCATACTCCTGTAAGTACTTGAAAGTACTGACCACTCACCTCGCAATGTATTGAAACCAGAAAACATTATTTCATACTGGCTTCCACAAGCCTTATGCTGGGAAATATTTACAACTAGGCAAAGAGAAAATAAGACAGAACTTTTGCTTTAAGTAGCTGAATGTTTTTCTTCCAGTTTCAAAGGTGAAATGATTTCACAAAACAGTGTTATCTTCTGATGGGTTGTAATATTAATAGTTTCAGGAAAACATCAACATTTATCTTTCTCAAAAAGCAAAAACATACTTTAGCTACTGGCTGTGGCTTACACATGCCACCAAGCAGCAGAAATTCTGGTGATGGAAGCAGCAATGCATTGACTCCACCATCGAGGTCATTATAACTGCGGAAAACAATGTACTGTTAAAAAAAAAACATACTTGTGATACCCGTTGCACAAAAATACCCACTTTGGCAAAGTGTGGCTGTAGGGCAGAACACTCTGGGAAAAGGACACATCAGACCTTGCTCTCTACCAGCTGCCACAGCCAAGATTTGCTCATTCACCTCCAATAATGGGCCTTGGAAGATTTCCACTGCCACACGAACACAACATCCCCTGCAACCCAATAACCAGAGGCTGATGCCAAGGATCTGTCATTGCTGCTGTCCTTCCCCATCCAGCTCCACTGCCCCACAAGTTTATCTGTCATTCATTGCTTATTTTTCACTTTGTATTTCATTCTACTGCCTCTGTACATATATAAACCATGCCCCTTTACCTGTTTTACAAAAAACACTCAAACTGTCTCTCTAAAAAAAGGCCTTAAAATCTGAGACTTAAGCTACTGAGTTGATTTACATGAATCAAACTAAGCCAATAGCTGCAAAATTAGGGGGTTGGAATAAATATGGGTGTATTTTACTTTGGCAAAGTAATCTGTAGTTAGTATTGACCTTTGCTGTTCCAGTATATGGTTAAACCACAAAGAAAAACCACGGCAATACCATGTAAATATAGAATGTCCCCATGAAATGAGCAATTGAGAGGTTCTGGGCAGTAATTAACTGAAGGAGGAAAACCTCAAACTTTTCATTTTAAAACAGACAACGGAAAAGTTAAGCTGTCTGACTTCTTTAATATCATGCTCTTTCTAGTACCATAGTTCAAGATACAATTTTAAACAGCACCGGAGACAGTAAAATTTTTACTGCAGTTTTCAGTGGGGAAAGTTGGTAGAGGAAAAAAATAAATCACATCCCTTAAGATTTTAGAGAGAAGCTTTAAAATTCCACTTAAGCCTTTACAAGCCATGAATTTATTACAAAACAATAATTCAGCATTTAATGAACAGACTGTACAACTCATTCCTAGTGAGAACATAGCCTACTTACTAAAATAATAAAGATAAAGTCAGGAATTTCTAATGCCAACAGTAGAAGTGAGAAATATTCATGACGCAAAGAGCTTGTTTCACAATACATATGTTGCAGCCCTCAAGGATACCGTTTATTTTTATCATGATCACAGTTACATTTGGCTGCGTTGTTTATTTTTTGTGTTTTTTTGCCTAGCCAACAAACATCTGTTCCAACACTGACACAAAAAAAAAAATCACACCTCTTCACTATCTACATGTTGAGGCTTCATGATTTAAAAGATTTCAGATCTTTCAAATCTGTAACTAACATAGTTGCAAGGAAGTTATCTAGGAAGCCTGAAATTCAGATGTACAAGCATGCCTTCTCATTATATACAAAGCTTACCTTTCCACTCTCCCACCACACTTATTATCTGTGAGGCGGTGTTTCCAACTCCAACCTTCCCCTCTACTAATGCTTTCTTTCTAAAGTGTAAGAGAAACAGGTATGCTGAAGAGTTAAGAACAGAAAATCTTACAAAAAAGCATATTTCTCATTAAATTGAAATACCTGGAGAGAAGCCTATACACCTGAAACTTCTGGGTTTTCTTCCTTTTGAATGTATCAGTAATTTAATAAAGCATTATTTCTTAGATGATTTAATAAAAGGTTATTTCTCCATGAGAGTCTTGCTTCATTTTTTCATTTTGTATTGTATTTGTATTTTACATATTGTATATTGTATTGTATTTTTCATATTGTATTGCCTTCTTGTTAGAAACAGGCCATTAGAAGTTTGCAGAAACAATCTACCTCCTTAAAATGTTCTCCTCGTCCTCATATAATACTGAGATTTGCTGCTAAGACCAAAGGCTCACCTATCCCACATTCTATCTCTCATAGCAGATGCCTATAGAAGAGTTTAAGAGTGATGCAGTCACACAGTGAGAGTTTCGAGGTAAACTCTGCCAAGTTCTAGTGATGCACAGATCAGTATCTTTTCTAAGACAGCAGCAGCATCTTAGCCTACAACAGTCCCTGATGGCCCCATCCCTTCCACAGTGGTTTTATCTAGGTATTTTTTGAGTATGCAAACTTCTGTCATCCACGGTACCTTAAGGCAATATATTTTACAGTTTAACAATACACCATGAGAAGAAGTAGCTCCTCTTATTTCTTTGAAGCATGCTGGTTTAATTTGATTTCCTCATACTGGGTGAGGTAGCAGTGACTTCCCTAATGTCACTTAGGATTTTCTGGAAGACTAGCTTGTCCCCACCCAAGTCATCTCATCTTTGGGCTGACAACCACAGTCTATTTAGTCATTTTGAAACTATTTTATTTCTTCAATCATTTCTGTTGCCTTTTTCTGTACCTTCTCTACAAAAGACTGCAAATGTAAGCAGGCTTTTCAGGATGAGTGCTGCGGTATTAACAGCGGCTTATACTTCGTCTCTAGATAGTGGAGGCATTAGCACAACCTCACGGAGACATCCATGGCATGTAACCAGGAATGCTTGCACTACACCAGGCACTGGGTGCTAACGGATGTTGTGCAACCCCGTAGTAAACCTGCACCTGCTTGATTCTGAAATTATAAAATGAAGAGTTCTAGATGTACTCAAGGTCTTTTTTGTGTTTAAAACCCAGGAGGTATTTGTCTGAAAGCATTTACACACTCCTAAAAATAACTATGAAGACACACTGCAGGCTATATGAGTGCAGGAATTAAATCAATACATTTATTTTGCAATGCTTTTAACAGAGGGGCTGGAAGTTGACCCTGTCTCAACAAAACGCGTCCGGAACTAGAAGTGTGAAACACTTCTGAGAGCACAACAACAGATTATCCTTTAGCTTTTTGGTGGTGTTATAGCTTTGGCACAAGAAATGTTAAAGCGTTTCCCTTCACAACCTCTCGTAAAGTCCAACTTTCTATTCATTATCCTAAGCCTAAACTTGGAAGGCTGTCCTGACGTTGCCATATACTGCACTAGGACACTGCACTGAGTGGACACACGATTTACACAGGCAAGCCTGCACTTCTCTTTGCAAGCTTATTCCAACACACAAGAAGCAAATGATATCTGCAGGAGTTCATCAGTATAGCTGCATCTACACGAATGGCTTTTGCCAGCACAGCACTTTTAACACAAACCCTACTTTATCACAACCAACATATGCTGTAAATAGCAAAGAGTTATAAGGTATTCCTCAACTTAAAAGTTTCAGCATGATTAATAAACTAAAGTGCAAAGCTGTTACGCTTCGATTTGGTTGAATACATCAAGTTGAAACATAACTGGTACTCACTCACAGTCCAGCAACTCAAGAATGTCTGTTGGAGTAACTCAACAGTCACATCATGTTTTCCAGCACCGACCCAATCAGCTGTTGTGGTTAATGTAATACTTGTGGGCCAAGAACTAAGATCATCACAAACATCTGCACATGGGAGCCTTTCTATTACTGTAAGGTCTAGAGTCCACTGTGTTATGTACAATACTTAACCACGGCCAAGACGGGCCTTGTCCAAAGACCATTTAGTCAAATAACAGAACACAATGTGGGAGAGCCAAGTACTGTCATGCCCATTTTCCACAGTAGTGTCTTCAAATCCTAATTTTTTCTTAAAAGCCTGAGATATGTAATATAAGAATTTCAATTAGTGCTTTTGGAGCTAGGTCCCTCAAGAGAGGACTTTAAGGTTAAAAGCATTATTTCCAGGATTATCTATATTTATAAAAAACTTCTGTAAATACTTCTGTTAAATTAAACGGGCTCATCCTCATGGCAGAAGCCCCAGGAAAGGAAGGGCTTTCCTTACCCTACTACGAAACAGTATTATGCAACTACAACCACTTGATACGGGTGACTGGCTTCTCCTGAAGCTGAATTTAAGACTGATTCAGGGGCCCCAAAACAAACAGTTGCAACAGTTTAAAATGTTACCTCCCCTTACCATCCCACTCTAGCCTCAAAAAGATATCACTGCAGCAGTGACCCAAAGATACGCATGCCTAACCTTCAGCTGCACATCAGTTAGGAGGATTAGATTCACCAATGAACACGAAAAGATAGCGCTAAAATATGATAGTCTGAAGTGTTCTGTACACAGATGACAGTGTACTTGGAATAGTCTTGGCACTGGATAACAAGATTTTGCAAAGACATAAAGAGTCTTCATGAACAAGAGGATCATTCAAACTATCTCCAGATAATATTGTTGGAATTTCTGTGGCATTGCTACAGATTCGTGTTGTCAGAACCTGCTCTTTCAGCCCAGCTTCTCCTTGATCCTGCAGTCATGTTTAACCTAACCATTACCATGGGAAAAGCGAGGTCATGAATTCAGCACTACATCTGCACCAAATGATAGACACCAAAGGAAAGGGGAACCTAGGGGGAAAAAAAAATTGAGTTTGAACAGAAAGAGCCTGGCTAAGTATTCCATTCTTAAAATAGATGGAAGGAGTGTAGCTGTATTACATCAGACACTGAAGCCTGGTTTATAAAAGGAGCTCTTTATAAATCTACAACTCCTCTCCAATCCTACTATAACTTCAAAATAAGAAGTTTTTCCTTTGGGAATTAGAGTTTTACTGGGTCTGTTCCGAGAAATGAGAGCCAGCTAATTTTGTTTCCCTTCCATTAAACAAAGCCTCATACGCTTGACACTGTTGGATGCCAACAGATCACTACTAGTGCACTTTCTGGTCCAGTACATGCCAATTTCCAGAAAACAGTGACTTCTGATTTCTCCAGAGCCGCTTTTCACATGATGCATCAACACCGGAGAAACCCCAGCACAGGATGAGATTTGGGACCTTGACAAGTTCCTTATACAAGATCCTTGAGGACTTTGCATGGAGACGCCAAACCCTGTCTACCCTGCTATCCTGTTAATGCCTTCAGCCTAAATCAGTGCAGATCTCCAACACAGATTTTTATTTCCCAGATCTTCCTGAAGATCTGGTCTGCCAATTTCCATGAGCATGTTGTTTCTCACCAGGCCTCCTGCCATGTCAGAGAACACCATCTTCCTCAAAAGGCGCTTCCTGTCCACCCTAAAACAGCTATTTTAATCACTGTTCAAGACTTAATTTTTCTGAACCACAGCAGATATGCTAAGCAACTACAGATGTCTTTATCCATGCAAGAAGAATAAGTTTTTGATACTGTTCAGGGATTTTTGTTTTCTCAACAGTAGATTATTTCACTAGATAAAAAATCTTCACTCTATCAATTTAAGTGCTTCATTTGTGGTAAAAGTATGCAAGAGGTTAACCTATTACAATACTGAAGACTGCTCAAGAAATAGTAACAATAGGACTGTATTGCCGCAGTTAATAATAGACTTAGATTTACAACACGGCTCACATATTTCATCAGTTTGACACAATAAAGGCAGACCTCACCTTACACACCGTCAGCCATCCAAAATGCTAGTGTCCAGCCTAGATCAGGCGTGCATTTCTAAACCTCCCTCGGAGGGAAATAAATACTTGCAAGGAGTGGTTCACCCACTACATCATGAAACAACATAGCAGCATCTGGATCCACGTACCTCCACTGACTACAGGAAAAAAAAAAACAAACTCTAAGGCACTGCTAGGCAAGGTATCCAAGTTCAGGGCAGGTAAAATGTTACCTGCCAATGAAATTAATTTAATCCCACCCACAATGATGAAATAAAGGGCTCTGATAATATGGAGAAGCTATGTTCTCACAGCTTAAGCACTAGGAAGATTATATGAATGTTTTAGCGCTAAGTCAACAAAACTGTGCGGTAAGTCGCTGAACTGATGAAGATGCACAACAGAAATTAAAGCAGCAATTTTATTTTAAGTAAAACAGGTAAGCTTCTTACAACTGCCTGTACCATTTGGAAACTAAAAAAAAACTGGGTATAGCTTGTTTTTAGCAGAACTCACTTCTGACAAAGTAGCCCTTGAGTCTACCGCTCCCAAGGAGAAGAGCAGCTTCCAGCCTCGCTGTCTGGAAGAGGAAAGATGTCTTCTCTCCCTGACTAGCAAAAAGTAAGGGGGGTAAAACTTTTTTCCAAGTTAACTCTGAAAAAACTTCATTCCAATTCTACGTTTTCTTGGTCAAAGCAGATCACGGGTCAGTATCTGCTTCCCACCCTTCCTGTGCAATATTCTGCATGCATCAAGGATACCTGGGTGCAAGTTAGCTTTAGAGTATCACCTCCCAAACAGTGATAACACTAAAGCAGAAACCTGGATGAGTTTCAGTCTCTTCTGGAAAGCACGCTTCAGCTCGCTCTCCCTCAACTGATACCTTCAGCTACAGAGATGCAACAGACGGTCCCTGTAAACTTGAAGAGATTTTATTATTTGTTTTTTTAAAACACTGGGATGCTTCGGTGTTCCGGCAGCAGCCTGACCTTTATATAGAGCGAGTTTTTCGGCCTCGTCTGCTCAGGAGCCGACCTTGCTGTGGCTTCCCCGCAGCTCCCTGCGGGAGACCAACACCAGCGGAGCCAGACTCCCCGTCCTTCCGACTTCTCACACAAAAACTAAGCGAAAACGTACTGTTTTTTTTAAGACAGGTTTCTCGCTGAGGCTGCCCGCCTCTCTCAGGGAGGGGAACCCGCAGGTTTAACACCCGGTTTTGAGCCCCGCTACCCCAACCCTCCTCCCAGACACGGGCACGGCCGGGACCGACGGGCGGACACTCACTCTCCGAGTCGCTGAGGCCGCTGCCGTCGCTGACGCTGGCGCTGCTCCGCCGCTTCATGCGCTCCAGGTGCTCGACGTAGTAGAAGCGGCGCCGGCCGGCGGGGCAGGAAAACTCCGCCAGCACCGCGTCGAACTCCCCCAGCGCCTCCGCCAGGCCCCCGCCGCCGCCGCCGTCCTCCCCCAGCCCTGCCGGCCGGTGGCAGCAG
>VZSZ01001546.1:637413-650519 GCA_013398815.1 Ibidorhyncha struthersii | reverse complement strand
GGATGGTCGCCCCCCTCCGTTCCCCCGGCAGCGTGATCGTGTCTCCTCCTGGCCGATTTCGGTTTGCCCGTGGCAACTGTTTGCGGTTCAGGAGGGGGCATCCGCACTGGCTTTGTGCCGGGCTGCTGGTGGAGGGCACAACGAGCCAGCTGCCAGGAGGGAAACTCACAAAAAGACACGGCTGCATGGTCCTTACCCAGCCCCATGGCTGCTGCCCGCCGTGGGTGCAGCGCAGGGCGAAGGGGCACCAGCCTGCCTCACGCAGCCTGGTTTACGCTTGCAGCGGGCCCGTGCCTTCGCCTACGGCACCAGTGCCGCTTCAGCCACCGCCAGGACCCCCTTCCCCACCGCCATCGACACCTGTCTGCCGCCCCGCCATGTGCTGGCGTCTGTCTGCGGTTATTGCGCAGCTCGATGGTGGCCACGGGGCCACCCGGGACGGTTGGTTACAGAGGGTGACCTGCGGAGAGGAGCAGGTGGTGGGGGGTGACACGGGGAGCTGCGCAGGCACGCGGAGCCACGGCCCCAGCTGCGTCGGCCGGGGGCGTTCTCTGGCGGAGAGCTTTCCTTATTCTTGGGAGAAAGATATTAGCACTTGTCCTGAATTCAGGTTAACCTGATGTTTATACATGCCATAGCTACCGAGTGTTGCTCTTGTACTGCCTCTTGCTCATTTTAAATAAAAGCTGTCTGAGCGGCTAAAATACCGGTTCTGTTAAATACCCATTGGGGAAGACTCTGTCACACTTAGTTACGGCCAGTGATACTTGAAAAGAGACATCAGGTGCTGTTCCATGTGTATGCGTCAGGAGCTATGATTGTGTTTGTGTGTTGATGAGAATATCTAGAATTAAAATAGAAGAGTCAAGGACAGGGAGAGGGAAGAAAAAAGTATCTCTGAAACGTCTTGACGTTTTCAGACATGTTGTCATTGCTCCTGCAAGATATCAAATGAGAAAAACAATATTCTAGACCATAAACCGTCCGTATCTAACAGATTTGTTCACCTCTCCTTACCGGCTGATATGGAGGCATTTATTTATTTTTGCAGTGGATCAAAAGAAGTTCTCACAGTGAAGTTCAATCGCTATTTATTCTGCAGCTTCCTCCTTTCTCGTGGTCTTCCTCTGTTTTTCTTTCTGCTAATAAAAGTGGCTACAAACAATCCTTTCTGAAGGCAGTAGTGACATAGATGGAAAGCGAGGTTAAAAAGTAGGGAACAAGAAAATACTAGGGCATGACGTCAAGAGTACGAGCAGGATGAAGGACAATAGACACAAGGCAGAAAGGAGAACCATCAAGTACATGACTTTCAGCCCCAAAAGACAAAGACCTGACCCTGCAGCTGACGTCAGTTCTCTTTTGCCTGAGCACCTACACATACGATCAGCCTTACTGTCCACGCACATCCCCATCAAGCACTGGTTATTTAGTCCCATGCTTGTTTGTAGAGCAAGACATGACTTAGAGGCAAAAGATGGTTTAGATCAGGATTGAATCTGTCTGGTTTGTGAGGAACACAGGCAAAATAACCAAAGGCAGAAAGTCCTTCTGTGCCGTCCCTATTATTTCTCCTGAAGACGGTCAAGTTGTCTCACATCCGTCTGGGACTGGCTCATGTTGTCATGAAGAAAGAGCACACATGTAGCACATGAAGCTGTACAATAAGTCTTGAGTTATTCCGGAGCCTTGCTGCCACAAAACAGGGAAGGACCTGTCCTACTTCTTCCTTCACTTACTCCTGCCATAGACCTTCTGCATGTCTTTTGTAGCGAGTTTGTCTCATCTTCTGCTGATCCAATTCAACACGTTAAAACAGCAGAAAACTAATCCTGCGAGAAAGTGAGTTGTTTTCTGTTAGACTGAGTTGAATGGACTGAACTCAGGTAGGTGAGCTCCAGAGCTGGTAAAAGGAGCGAGCGGATGGGGACCTGGGTAGGGGAAGAAAACAACAGCTTCCTTGCAGTGATACAAGAGTTTATCCCTGATCTTCTCTTTAAATTATTATTTTACACTCAAATATACCATTTTCAGAATCATTTCTAGGCAAGCTGAAGAGATGATTCCATAAACTTCCATTCTTTACAGCCATGTGTTTGGGAATTGTCTTTCCTTAAGAAAACCTGGGCTTAAAAATCCTTGGTCATGTTTACTGCTCCATAGACAAGTCTCTTAACGTTTCTTCCAGTAAATACTCATGTTTTCTACTGCAGCTCCTTCTTTCTCCTAAGCAGCCTGCGATTCCATTGAATGCAGCTGAGATTCAGCTGATGAATTTTAATCCTCTGCATAAACCATTAGCTTATACTTGAGGGAATAAAGATTGATTTTTATGCCTATGTTATAGTCCATATATCCATACATCTCCGTAAATATTCTTGGGGGACCCCAACATGCTCCCACTGAATTAGATGTGGTTTTGCCATCGATGCCAACAGGATCAGCCCACATCTGGTAAAATGAAGAGGTGGCTTTTAAGCAAAATGCCCTGAAACACTGCAGACTGACGCATCAGGCTGCTCTTGTTTATCGGTGGAAACATCCAAGGCAGCTTGTAATGTAAACCTCAGCTACCGAATCCCTCCCTTCTTCTAGGCAGCCGTCCAAGGTGTATTTAAAGTGAATTTCTTCTTGACCATTCGACACAGTGTCTCCAGATCCTCCTCAGCTGGTGATGCAATGTTTACAGTGGTTTCCTACTGCATTTTTAACCTCACAACCTTGTGAGCCACATAGCTATTTAAACCAACAAATCTTGCCTGTAGATATGCTGCAGGGAAAGACTTTTAAAACATTAGCAGGTTGTCTGATATAGCCGAGTTGCAACGCTCACAAGGTACTAGTTTTCTAAGTGAAACATGGGAGTAATTTGGGACACAAAACCTTGTGTTGCTACACCGAAGAGAATCCTAGGACTCGTTTCCACAGGCGTTGGTGCTTCAGGTTGACTAATGTACTGGTTTTCAAACTATGGCTCAGAGATGCCTACAGATCCCTGAACAACTTCTGAGGCATTCACGCAAGACAGGAAAAAAAAAAAAAAGAAAGGCAAATTTACTGGAAGTAGATTAAAATTCACAGTACATATGCAGACCCATACGCACATATGCAGAAACCGGAGCAACAGAAGGGGCGAATTTGCAAGTTAGAAATGGCTGCAAGTTCTGGTCTAATCAATCATTTCTTTTCACCACTTCAAAGATCAAGAGTACCCCAAAATATCAATCCTGTTGAGTAAGCACCATGTTCCCAGAGTTATAAGCAGATGTTCTGTGAAATCTCATCCCGTCTTCTCACTGGTATTGGTGCTAGACAAAAGCTAGAGTGATAGATCCCTGCCCATGGAAGTAGCCTGGAATTCTGAACATACAAATTTCCGGGTGTCTTCTAGTATTTTTCAGTCTGTGAAAATAATAATTCTTTACAAAAGTAACAGTACCAAGTGGCTAAAGGAGATTCTTCATTTAAAACCTGGGAATGACAAATATAAGCCCATCATTGCCAAACTTTGAGCTGAGGGAAAGCAAAGGAACCCAACATTTAGACAGCTGTGGAGAAGAAAAATGAAAACTGCCGGAGGATGAAAAAGCACAGGTGCCAGCCAGACTGACACCCCCTTGAGCCACAGAGCAGGAATAGACCAAACATCATCGGTATAACTTGTCTCCTTGTTCAGTGCATCGCAACCCTGCCCTCGGGATGCTCTTTTGAAGGGTGAGACAGTGGTTAACACTCCAGTCTATTTTATCCTTCACACTGCAAGTGGAATTGCCTATGTGAGTGAATTGCTAAACTTGTTCTGTAATAAGGACAGCTGCCTAATTAAAACTTGGCTGAGATGAGCCATGCATTTTACATAGGCTACCTAACTACCATCAGAGGCGTAACAACCTCCATTTGCTGCCAGTCGGGCTAAATACAAGCCTGTGACCTGGAGCACAATCCACAACACCAGTGGGAAGAGTGTGTGACTTACAGCAATTTAATTAAACTTGAAAAACTGCAAAAAATCCCCAACTTTTGCCAGAGACCATTCACAGGACTTTCCTTCCTCTTCTTCCAACCTTTTCTGTAGACCTTAAGCCTGAACCTGGACTTACCACAACCTAATGCAATTCCTTTTGGTTTTCTCTGTCACTCTGATTGATGCACAGTGGATGCAAACTCATGGACCAGCTCACTGCCACCCACGACTGTCGCCTTGTGAGCAAAGCATACATCTTCCCGCTGAGTTCTGCCAAAACCTAAACTCACTTTCTCCGACCCATTACACTTCTAAATTTTCTGCTTGTCAAATTGACTTCCTAAACACAAACACAATATAGCCCGTGCAGTTTACTCTTCCTCTGTCTTTCAGTAACAGGGGGCAGAAGCTCTTGGAGTTTTGAATGGATATATTTAAATAAGTTACTTACTCTGAAACATGTTTATGGCACTTTAAATGTAGTCACTATTGTTGCAGCTGGATTAAAGGACATTGAAACTGATTGGTGTAATTGTAACTTATATTGACATTGCTGGAAGGGACAGTTGAGCGAGAGCTTCTGTCCACAGCAGAGAGATATGCAAAACCACTCAAGAACTTGAAAGTTCTGGGTCAAGGGACTTTGGCTGAGCATGGGAAAGGGAGAGGAGTTCAGGTAAGGAGAGGGGGGGCAGTGAGTAAGTAAGAGATAAGGAAGCTTCAAAATAACTCGATCAGATTCTATTTGGTGCCTTTTTGAGAGAAGATTAAAGGAATAGTGTCACTTAATGAAAGATATGTTCATATTATCAATCTGACTTGGGGCGATGATAACTTTGATGCAGATCTGCTATTGTCTCCAGCTGACTTCTGGTGGTTTCAGTTTCTAAGCATTTTTCTTGTGCATGAGATGACTTCTCTTTCAGAGGAAATGTAACTGGAAGACCAGCCCAAATGTACTCCAACTCTACAGGAGACATATAGGTCCCAACCAGAGGCTTGGACCTGAAAACACGGAGATGGTCTTTGCTTGTTTGATTCTTCTATGCTCAGGAAAGTACTCTCTGCATGTTCTTGGTACAGAATTGCTGGAAGTACCTAGCACCACCTCCGTTTCTTCTTCACATTGGTGTAACAAGCTAAATTTTAGCTGTTTGGGTCAAAAGAGACAACATTCTGACAACCTAATTCCTGGTTATATTTGCAGAAACACTTCTAATATCAAGCTGCATGACAAGTCTTTTTCTTTTTTTCCTCATTGGTCACCAGGTTTTTCCAATGATGCCTATGTTTGTTTTTCTAGTACAATCCATTGTCGATATCCTGAGAACAGAATGTCTAGGAGCAAAGCAAACTGAATGGAGTGCATTACAAAAGCAAACACAAGAGATATTGGGCCATAATATGTATTACAGCCAGATTTTGGGGAACCTTCAATCTTGAGTTCACGAAAAATCACAGCAAAAGTTCTTGTCCATCAGAAAATCCTCAAAATCCAACTGCACAGAGCATGCACTGACCATATAGTATGTAGGCAGTAGATCATGGAAACACAGAACGTCTCAAGTTGGATGGGACCCATAAGGATCATCGAGTCAAACTACCTGCTCCTCATAGGACTACCTAAAACTAAACCATATGACAAAGATGCACCTTGAACTCTGACAGAGTTGGTGCCGTGACCACTTCCCTGGGGAGCCTGTTCCAGTGACCGACCACCCTCTCAGTGAAGAACCTTCTCCTAATGTCCAACCTGAACTTTCCCTGGTGCAGCTTCATTCAATTTCCTCATGTCCTATCACTGATCACCAGAGAGAGGAGATCAGCACCCCCCCCTCTGCTGCCCCCCTTGAGGACATTGTTGACTGCGATGAGGTACCCCTCAGCCTTCTCTTCTTCAAGCTGAAAAAGCCAAGTGACCTCAGCTGCTCCTCATAACCATCTTTTACCATCCTTTCACCATCTTAATCGCCCTCCTCAGATAATAGGTATCCATAGGTAATACAAGAGATACAAGAAGCTCTTTTTTAGAGTGAGATTGCTTCAGATGTAGGAGAAACCAACCAAAACACTACTTGAAAGCTGTGCTGTGTTTCTGGATCTTAATGCAAGAAGACGGATATTGTCTGGTAGGTTTTTCCCTGCAGCGCAAAGGAGCAACCAGAGAACAAGGGGAAAGAAGTGGTCAAAAAGCCAAGAAGACAGCAAGAGAAATGTAAGCAAAGGGACCATGGCAGTAAGCCAGGAGGGGGAGAGATCCTGGCAGCTGGAGTGCTGTGTGGCAACTGGAAGTGAAGAAATTGCCTTATTTTGATGCTGTTTTCAGGCAAACAAGGCTGTGCACGTATCCTCTGCATGGGCAGATTGCACACGAGACTCTGCACAAGACTGGGTGAAGGAAAGAGTTTGTTCTTCTTCCATTAAGTTCTCCCCCAGCAGAAGTCATCCAATAGAGTCCAGTAGCAGTAAAGATCAGTTTAAAAGGGTAATGTGAAACTTTTAAAAATGCACAAAACCCATACACATGAATGCAACGTAATAACAACTTTATTTTCTGTGTCATTAGATCACAAGCTCTAGCTCAAGGCAAACCGCTGTTTCTACCTCCACCTCATGGTCCTGCCAGCATAGCAGGGTTGGTGTAAGTTAATGTGCTGGACTGTGAACCGGAGAAGCTGTATTCTCTACTTTTCCGCCAGTTTTGCTTCAAACCCTTTCTTGACTACTACTCCATCAAGAAACTTGTACCATTTCAAATGCAAATGAGAAACAGTTGATGTTCCACTTGCTTTTGATCTGAATTTTTGAGAAATCGAGGAGTTAAGGTGGCTGGAAACTGTGCTGCTTCAGAAAAATGGTAATTTTGTCAAGAGAAGAATGGATGTTGACTCAACAGGGGATGATTACATACAAGAAGTAAATGGGAATTTAAGGCTTAAGAGTCTTGTATTTCATGAAAAATACCCGACACACAAACCACACTGGACACAAATTTTAAGTCTTGTGAAGTGAAACATGTAAGGAAGCTCTTATGTATTAAAATAATAAGACATCTCTCCTAATTCATCTCCTCCATAAGTAAAATAAAAGGCAGTGACATTTTCAAGCAGATGTATTTTACATAAATGCTATTTGCTCCAACTAAAAATTTACACATTTTGTACTGTCTCTGTTATGATATTTCACACAGTCACATACATGTAGCCTGTTTGGCTCAATCATCTTGTACTTCACATCCAACATTATTTGGGCTCTGTGTGTTTCCAGAGCCTTATTCCAGGCTGAGAAACATAGATTCTAAATTGAAGTAATTAATAATTACAATGATAATAAAATATACTTGTTGCCAAAATACCTGTCCAAAAAGATACTAACCACATCCAAAAAAAAAAAAAAAAAAAGGAAAAATGTTCCTTGACCAAGAATTCTTATTAGTTTTTCCTGGGAACACTGAATATCCTCTGGGTTTTGTGGTGTTTTTTTTTTTTCTTTTTAAAAATGTATGTGGGTTTCCATTTTGTCTGTTTTACTTGATCTTGTGTGACTAAACCTATGCTTTGGTTTTCCCATGGTCCAGAAGCATCTCTCTCTTGTGTTGCACTCCTCTCAAGGTAACTCAGACCAGTACAGCCACAAGAATAGGGGAAGTTGGGAACGGCAGGGGGTGCAGGATGTTGTTCCCATCCACCCTGCTGAAACAAGCTACTGCAGCAGGCTTAAAAAATCAAGTCTTACTCTTCCTCCCATGCTCTGTTTGGCATTAAGGCAGTAGGAGGCCAAAGGAGAAGCCAAGACCGCTTGTTTGCTGAAGGCATGTGGTTACGTATGTTAGAACAGAAGTGGAGCTCTTCATTTATTTGTGTGGCCGCAGTGCCAATCATGGACCAGGACCCCATTGAGTCAGTCACCATACAAACGCGGAACAAAAGCAGTAATCCTTGGGCTTTGGTTAGCCAGTAAATCACTCTCCTTTAGGGGATGGGGATTTGCATATTTATGGTTGGGAAATAACCATGCTTTAGTCCATTGGAGCCTCTCTTGTTACGAGTGCACAGGGGGTTGTGTAGATGGGAAGAAAAGAATCAGTGTTACAGTCAGTGACGACGTACTGCATCCAGCTCTTTCCTCTGACTGAGACAACTGCATTTCAATTTAAGAATAATTATTAAAAGCCCTGGGTTTTTTCCATTTTCTCAGTCTCAAATAATTTTTGTGACAAGCCATAGCAGCATCCTGTCTTCCTCACAAATGAAAATTAAGTAAACCGTGGTCTAATTCTCCCAGCCAGAGGGAGGATCTGTGACAGGCCACTTCTTCCATATGCTCATTTTCTATTTCCAACTTTTATTTCATATATAACAGGCTTTCAGAATTGCCTACTCCATACTGCCCAGCACTGATTTATTAGTTTTATTTCTACAGCAGAGGATTTGCATACAAAACCAGAGTCAGAGCATTTACACAAGAGAACAGCATTTTAAAAAAAAATTGGACATAAAATACCGCTGGAAAACACAGGCTTTGCCACTGCAGACACCTGAAAACCCACCTCTGCACATGCAGGTTTATCCTGCCACGGTATTGAGAAATGTGCATATTATGTTGTTACATCGAGGATTACTTAGGCCATGAGTCTTCCTTAAAGCACACTTCAAAGAGCACACACCAACTTAATACTGACATATTATTGAGCCAGGCTTAGCACTTGATACAGACATTAATTCCTTGTTATGTAGAGCAAGTTGAGTCCTCAGCAGAAGAAGGACATGCACCTGTTGGAGCAAGTCCAGAGGAGGGCCACAAAGATGATCAGAGGGCTGGAGCACCTCTCCTATGAGGACAGGCTGAGAGAATTGGGTTTGTTCAGCCTGGAGAAGAGAAGGCTCTGGGAAGACCTTATTGCAGCCTTACAGTACCTAAAGGGGCCCTACAGGAGAGCTGCGGAAGGACTTTTTCCTCAGGCATGTAGCGATAGGACAAGGGGGAATGGCTTCAGACTGGAAGAAGGTAGATTTAGATTAAATATTGGGAAGAAATTTTTCACTGTGAGGGTGGTGAGGCACTGGAACAGGTTGCCCAGAGAAGCTGTGGAAGCTCCATCCCTGGAAGTGTTCAAGGCCAGGCTGGATGGGGCTTTGAGCAACCTGGTGTAGTGGGAGGTACCCCTGCCCATGGCAGGGGGGTTGGAGCTAGGTGATCTTTAAGGTCCCTTCCAACCTAAACCATTCTATGATTCTATGATTTCATGAAGTTTACAAGCCCTCAGCAAGTAGAAGGAGACAACAGAGGGAAAAAGAAGACCTGCAGAGATAGCAATAGCTGATGTTTTTGGAGGAAAAAAAGAGATCTCTGAAGCCAATTTCTGTCATGGTAGGTCAGGCCAGTGTGGCTACCAGCCACTGTGGTCCTCATTCCTCAGGAAGGCCTGGGCTTCTGTCAAGACAGGCAATGCTGATGAGATGTTGTCTAATAGTAAACAGCCATACACCGAGGCAACTTTCTTTTGATCAGTTATTTGTTGCTGCCATTTCCCCAATGGCCACTTCTGCCCCTTAGAGATGGCCAGTGTTGTGAGATTGTCCATGAGATGTTAGGAAAAACCATACAAGGCCATAGCCAGGGCTCCGTTTGAGCAAACCCAGAAGCAGCACAGTTTCTATCAGAAAAACATACTTCCTCTGTTGGGAGGTAATTGAGAGGAATTTGTACCTTCCAGGAATGGAAGGCCATGAACAAAATATTCATAGCGTGATACAACTGTGTGTGGGCTGATCCTCAAATAATTTGATTAGACATTACTCTCTCTTCACTGTCTATCCACATATAATTGGGACATAACCAACCTACATTTGCTGGGTTGGGTTCCTGCTAAGCTGTTGATTTGAATCTGTTCACAGAAGCGAACAGCAAGTGCCAGAGCCTGAAGCAGGGAGAGAGCCTGCAGGAGAAGTACAGCGGGGAGAAAAGTTTTTAGCAACAAATTGTCAGATAAGCTCAAGAAATCCTGTGAATCTACATCGTTCAGCACAACATGTTACAGTCTAGGTGTCACATCAGAAGCAAAAAGGATATCAGCCTTGCAGATATTGCAATAACTATTTTTAGGTGTTTGGCTCCCTGAGATGCCCAGAGCTTTGAATTGGATATAGGGGCTCCCTTACAGCAGAGCTGTCACAGAATCACAGGATGGTCAGGGTTGGAAAGGACCTCTGGAGATCATCTAGTCCACCCCCCCTGCCAGAGCAGGGTCACCTACAGCAGGTTGCACAGGACAGCGTCCAGGTGGGTTTGGAATGTCTCCAGAGTGGGAGACTCCACAAGCTCTCTGAGCAGCCTGTTCCAGTGCTCTGCCGCTCTCAAAGTAAAGAAGTCCCTCCTCATGTTTAGATGGAACTTCCTATGTTCAAGTTTGTGCCCGTTACCTCTTGTCCTATCACTGGGCACCACTGAAAAAAGACTGTTCCCATCCTCCTGGGACCCTCCCTTTGAATATTTATAAGCATTGATGAGATCCCCCCTCAATCCAACCTTTTGATTTTTGATTAATTCCCCGCTTACTAAAAAAGAAAGTCTCTAGTGAATCTGTAGGCTGCCAAAGAGAAGATTTACACCTATTGACATCACTACAGTCCTGTTTGGTTTTCGTTGCCTCTGTGTCCTGGAGAAGCACCTTGTGGATAATTAAGTGTTCACAAATGACACAGCTGAGCGCTGTAGTCCTGAGCAGCGCAATAACAGTAAGGCACCTGCTTATACTTCTATACCGGTTCACATCTGGATGCTCTGCAATGCCTGACCTACCCACCAGTACACGTCCTCACCACCTGGATTAGCACTCTAACCCCTGAGCAAACGAATCATGGTCTCTCCTATGGATCCCAAAGTAATAAATTTATCCATGGCAAATCTAACTGCTTCAATCCGTTGGTTTGAATTTCCCTAGAAAGACATTTAGACCTGCAGGGAATGTTATTAATAGAAATAAAAGTTCACTCAACTTCAGGTACTCTCTGAGCTCATTTCAAATATAATCAAGTGTGTGGCTTAGCTAAAATTTGCTTAAACATCTCCAGTGAGAGTTAACAGACTCCTTTAGTACCTGGTGCCTTTTGTGGATCCCTGGATAACTTCTGCACTACTATTTACGGAGCCAGGCCTCGAGCAGGTATAGTTTGCTTACATTTACAGGTAGTTTTTATATGACAGTTTATTACTTGTGGTATAAACTCTTGTCTTGAACTAGGACTGCCCTGTGGTAGGTGCTCTGCACGGGGAACAGGAGAACAGCTCCTGCTTTGGTCCTCACTTCCTGCTTTGCTTTAAGTTTGACCGTTTATCATATGAAATTACTCCTGGGAATACCACGTATTTCCTTCTCCCGCCTTGCTGCATACCTAAAATACCTCCGGGAACCTCTCAAAACCTCAGGTTCCTCTTAAGTGTTAACAGATTGTTCTCAAATACTTTGTCTAGACTTGAAATATGCTTAAGCAGTGAAGTCTGAGTGGTGAACAGACAGCGTATTTAGTCCGTGATAAAGTAAGCGGAGCAAAGGCTAATCTTCAAGGCCAATACATTCAGCCTCAGCTGAGAAGTAGAGAAAGCAGTAGAGAAGGACTACAGCTTCTCTTCAGAAGCCTGACCGATGATTTCTGTGTATGACACGGCATCTCCCGAAAGGTGCTTCTGACTACCTGCGGGCTCAGATACCCTCTCCCAGAGTCTCTGTTCTCAGCTGGTATGAAATAAGCCCAAGGAACTACGCTCTCAACTTCAAATCCTCAAATCGATGCTAAGGAGAGCTGGGTTATACAAATACGAGTCCAATTCAGCCATTTAAGTATGTACAAAACACCAATGACCGCTCTGCACTGCCTGAAAGAAAAAAGAAGACAGGCATTTTCCTATGCTCTTACTACAAAACCAGAAAACACCTGAAAATAAACAAGACAACAGCCTTTCATTGCTAGGAAAACATTCTGGATGCAAGGCTTCCCTCTGGTGGAAAAATCCATGAACTGACCACTTTTCATTAACACCTGCCATTTCAGAGATGAAAAAAAAAAAGAAATGCCAAAAGTACATACAAGGATGCTGTTGAAACAGTAAGTGGCAAGCACGTTCACATATCAAAACATCATTATGCTGGAATCTTTTATGTCTTACTTAAAGATTTGACCTCTTCCTCGCTGAGGGATTCATTATTTGAGAAGTCCAGAGATGCTAGAGATGGAGAGATGCGAGAAACTGCCCTTTCCACCATAATTACTAATTCTGGACTAAACTTTCGTTATCCGTATGACTATTGGGTACATGATTTTCCATGAGGGCCTGGACTTTTGGAAGAGGCTTGTTCCCTACAATGAGAAATTTGTCAGCCTTGGGGTATGCCACTCTGCCTGCCCGCTTGCAGGAGAAAGAGGGGGTACCTGTGTGAAATGGCAGTAGGACTGCAGGACCCTACGTAAGACGGGATGCTGGGTCAGTGAGTTCTCGTGATGTTTATGTTGTTAACGTGATTATTTGGTTTGTGCAGGGATAAGCCATAGGAATTTATACAAGAAACCCACAATAAACCAGCTCAAAACTAAAGGTTTTCAAAAAAGTCCACACCACAAAAAAAAAGAGACAGGTAAGTAAAGTTTTACTATAATTTATAGCAATCAAAATTAATGCATCAATAGTTTCACATCCAGACTACATAAAGCATTTTGAAGATTTTTCTGAGATTAGTAATGAGAAAATTAAGCCTAACTAACTAACCTACGTACCATAGCAGAATCATAGAATGGTTTCGGTTGGAAGGGACCTTGAAGATCATTGAGTTCCACCCCCCCCGCCATAGGCAGGGACACCTTCCACTACACCAGGTTGCTCAAAGCCCCATTCAGCCTGGCCTTGAACAGGTGTACTCTTTGCTGGGTAAAAAAATGGCTGGATGGCCGTGCCCAGAGAGTGGTGGTAAACGGAGTTAAATCCAGTCGGTGTCCAGTCCCAAGTGGTGTTCCTCAGGGCTCGGTGCTGGGGCCAGTTCTCTTTAACATCTTCATCAATGACCTGGACGAGGGGATCGAGTGCACCCTCAGTAAGTTGGCAGATGACACTAAGCTAGGCGGGTGTGTTGATCTGCTTGAGGGTAGGA
>VZSZ01001546.1:603840-636748 GCA_013398815.1 Ibidorhyncha struthersii | reverse complement strand
GTTAGGTTAATGGTTGGCCTTGATGATCTTAAAGGTCCCTTCCAACATTAATGATTCAATGATTCTATGATTTCCAGGGATGGAGCTTCCATAACTTCTCTGGGCAACCTGTTCCAGTGCCTCACCACCCTCACAGTGAAAAATTTCTTCCCAATATCTAATCTAAATCTACCTTCTTCCAGTCTGAAGCCATTACCCCTCATCCTATCGCTACATGCCTGAGGAAAAAGTCCTTCCGCAGCTCTCCTGTAGGCCCCCTTTAGGTACTGGAAGGCTGGAATAATGTCTTCCCAGAGCCTTCTCTTCTCCAGGCTGAACAACCCCAACTCTCTCAGCCTGTCTTCATAGGAGAGGTGCTCCAGCCCCTCTGATCATCTTTGTGGTCCTCCTCTGGACCCGCTCCAACAGGTCCACATCTTTCCTATGTGCGGGGCTCCAGAGCTGGATGCAGTACTCCGGGTGGGGTCTCACCAGAGCAGAGTAGAGGGGAAGAATCACCTCCCTAATACTTAATGGAATCACAGAGGTGCTGTACGAGTGCACAGCTGCAGAACATCTGTTGTAGTTGGCAGCAAACACACCTAACCCAAGCTCAAGTCAGGACTGTGCCCGTGCCTCTCTGTTGTGTACAAGTCAGTTAAATATTTAAGTAGCATGGCTGCTACTACTGTCTTTATCAGCTCCTCCTAAAACCGTTTCATAGGCCTCAAGGAGACGCACAGCCCCAGCTGCAGCACATCTGGACTGAGATGCCCAGGCACAGAGACAGCTTCCCGCTGCTGACAGAGATGCGGCATTTTTGGCACCCCGATGGTCATTGTGGCTAAGTCACCAGCAACAACGGCTCGTGGTTCAATCTGGTGGCACTGAAGCCCAAGAAGAGGCATGTACGCTACCCAGCCACACGCTCGCGTTGCGGTTGAAGATGAGCTGAAGATCGCTGCTTCTCCTGCTATTTCACCTGTGCTAATTCTGGTGAGTTTCTGCTGAATTTTCATTAACCACCAGAATTAACTCAGTCAAAGCAAAGCATTTCTGTCCGTTCAGCAAGCTGAACGAGCTCGTCACTGAACGATGCCCTGAGCTCGCCGATAGTGCCAGGCCCTACACTCCGTGGGCAGCCTTTTGCCAGACTGTTGCTCCATCTCCGTGTTTTCCTTCTGCCTGGACAGCAAATCCCTTCTTAAGGTACCTGCAGGTTGTTAGGGCACACATCACACCGTGCCCATCCGCAACCAAGATTAAATCTGAAGGAGGTTGTGAGAATGCATAATGAGGTTGTGAAGCATTAGAATCTGGTATTGATAAAAAACTACTGATAAAAGAATTTTGCGATATATTGATTAAAAAAAGTCTTTCCTTTTAATCTGTTAAATCCGGCCTATGTAGAAATGTTAATCTGCCAAAGGAAAACAGTACGATTTCCTTGATTAATCAAAGGCTTCTTTCTTTTTGTTAGAAAACCAGGGTGAAAATACTCAAGTGCATTACAAGACATCGAATTTGTTTTGGTCTTGAGCAATTCTTCTAGACTTTTCAGGCTGTGATCAGGAAGGAGTTTCCAAGGCTTACCTACAGCTCTATCGCCAACAATCACGGCTTCCCTTGCTGCACTAGTCAATTTGTCAACCACTGCTACAATCAAGCAAAAACTTTAGCAGTCTTTACCATGAAGACTGTCTCCAACTGAAATAGGCCATATATTAATAGCTTCATGGACACAGGTCTGCTTGGGGGTGGCCATAGAAGCATCTTAACGCAAGTTACTTAGGGCCTAGTAAAATTGCTGCCTCACTTTTTATGCATTAAATGAGGCCTGGCCAGAATTACAGAAGAAAGGAGAGGTGTAGCATAAATAGCTCACTCCTTCCACCTCCCTGTGGGTCAGTGGAATAGGGGGTGCTGAAAATAGGAAATATCCTAGTCTCAGCCTAGGATATTTGAGATAAGGTAGCCAGTCTCAGATTTGAGATGCGAGATGAGGTACAGGGTGTCACTGCGCTGGAGCAAAGGAGATATGAGGCTCTTCAACCTCACAGCCACCCCCACAAGATGAGTTGATGTGGATTGTCCACAAATTGATGCCGCCAAGCAGGATTAATAAGAAAAGGGAAGCTATGTCCTGGGATGTCACATTTGCTAAAGGAGGAAAGAAGTTAAGGGATGGGAGAGTGGAACAAGAATGACTGTAACTGACTGTCNGATAGTGATGAAGAAAACGAGTGAAAAAAAAAAATAGTGTGACAGAAAGAGTGGAGCTAGGCCAGCTGATGTATTTTAAAGTCTAAACATTGAAATGTGAAGCACTGACTCCATGACATGGAAATGCTGTTCGCATTGATATATTATAGCACATTTCCTCTGGGAAGACTTAACAGACCTGTTAAGTTTGATGCCTTTTCTAATTCAAGTTACTGAAGAGACACCAAATCTTTTCAGAATAGTTTTTAAAAAAAAAAAAGGAAAAAAGCAAAACACCTTTCCTTGACATGTTGTTCTCCATTATTTTTGTTATCCTTCCCATCCTACCCTACTCACCCTCTGCAACAGGATTGCCAAACATCTATTATCCCAAGCAGTTCACACCTTCAATGACAGACCTGAAGAAAACTCGGCAGTTTACACCTCCAGCAGTTCTAAGAGAAAAACCAAACCACCTGCTGGGTGACAGAAGTATCAGTTTCTATGTTTTCAGAATTCTCGAGGCTTCCTACAATTCTTAGTCTAGAAATCAAAACTATTCATCTACTTTCTCAAGGAATAAACTGCTGAAATGATACCCCAGGTACGTTTGCTCAAGTCTGATTTGAAGTGTCAAGCTAAACAGATAGCGGAGGACTGACAGAAGCCTGACCGTTCCATTACAGCGCCACAGCCTTCTTTCGAAGGCCTGAATTAAATCTCTAGCAAACAGGCAGAAGACCACCATACCACTTAATGTCTTCACAGGCTGATAAGTGCTTCTAGGGTACCACTGAGCCAAAACAATCCCATTACAGTCAACTACCTCTCCCTGCTTGAGATGTCTCTGAGCAAGTTGTTCCACAGCAAGTGGCATGGTGAATATGCAAGACAAAAACATCTTGCCATATTTCTCAGGGTAGTACGTTTCTATATAGAGAGTAGTACATGTCTCAATGTGCTAAATTCGTGATTTTCTTATTTTTTTCTTAACTACTAACATAGTTTACATTAAACCAGTGAATGTTGCAACTGAACAGAAAAAAGCCTAATAAATGTGATCAGCTGAAGTTGGATGTCCATAAATATGCAAGAATTCCAAACCAAAGGCAAGTGTGTACAAAATAATTTATTACAGCATAACATGTTGGCAATATTTTACAGTGAATTTTCCATTTAACAATTTTGAATCTAAACAGATGACACACAAAGGAGAGTTTTAATTAGAACCGTTTATTTGTCTTAATAAAATCCCCTCTTCATGAACTTATATTTGCCTTTGAGGGGCTAGTTAATATTACTGAAATTATTTACATTGCAGTGAAATAAAAACAAACCGAGATTGAATGATTCCATTACAGTTTCCAGAAAACAGATTTTCTGTACAAGCCACAGTATAGTTATGTTTTGATAGCAGTTCTTATAGAATGTAAAGCTGTCATATGTAGCCATTTTGTCCAGCAATACTATGCTTTAAATAGGTATATTAGATTCAGACTTCCATTTTGATGTGTTGTATATTTAATAGCTAATGCACCAGAACACAAAGTAAGAAAAAGGTTCGTTGTGATTTGTAGTGAGCCTCTTTGTGCTCCCTTTAGTAGTTTTTAAATGTAAAACACACTCCTTACATACTATTTGCTTTGTAGCACCTAAAGCAATAGTATTTAGTTATGAGAAGTATCAGAGTATTGGCCATAAGTGGACAACTAAGACTTTTGATGGAGGTAATACAGTAAAGTTACCAGTAAATTTTTTATGATGTAGAGAAGAACTGTATTCCCCATTACTGTACCTTATGCATTTGCCCAAAATTGGAGCAGCTTTTTCAACTTAAGTGTCAATGGGTGAACAGATGGGGAGAAACCAGAAGGAAGAGGAGGAAGGGGAAGATGGAACGAAGGACAGTATCAAATTCATTATGTTTTCACAGGGAATTGCTTCAGGATACTCAAACTTAAAAATGTTAAGCTGACCATGAACTTAAGGAGACAATAACTATGGAACACAAGGTAGATAGAATAGTTTTCAAAAAGCCTTAGTTGTTTGTTGTGTTTTTGTGGTTGGTTTTTTTGTTTTGTTTTGTTTTTTTTTTTAACAAACCTAATCTTCATATCCATCAACACTGGTTCCATATAAGACACACACCTGACAAAAACATGCAAACCCCAATGCTTTCATTGTCACTGTGCTTCAAAAGAAACCAAACTGACCAAAGATTAAAAAGAAACAACCCAAACAAACAAACAAAAAAAACCCCAACCAAACCCAGAAAAAAACCCTAAAGAACAGTAAAAGACAAAGAGGACAATTCAAGCAGCACTTCAGTCTTAATCTGCTAAAAATGCTCAAATGATAATTTATTAACAAGATATGATCACATTTATCTGTATATGTAACGACACTTATGTGAAAGCAGTCTTTAACATCCGTAATTCTTGTGAGGGAGGGCTGATAGATTATTAAAAGACTTAAAACTGTACAAGTATAAACATGAAAAATGCTGATTAAGGATAATGTTTACATAAATATTGGCAGTTTTTGTTGGGAGAAAAAAAATAGCTAATAGCATACTCCATTTCATTTAACTATCCAAATATTTTGTTTCATACCTGTTAAAGATATTAAAATACAACCTGGAAAAGTAACCCTGATCCTTATCCAGCCAGCATGTAGTGAGAGTCAGAGTTTTGTATATGTGTGTGCATATAACACACACGCGGGCTCACGCACACTACTTCAAATTTCATTAGACAGTAAATCATGGTTAATGGCTGTATGATTCACAGACGCAATGCTGCTATCATCCTCGTTTGTGGCAGGCATAAAGGCAGACGTAAAAGGAAACAGTTTATGACATGCTGCTTGATATTCTTCGCATTGAGTGTGGCAGCTTCCAAAACTGCCATCAAGCAGTGCCTCAAAAACCTTTGTTAATGTCTAAAGAAACAAAAGTAACAGTTAATAAAAAATGGGATTTACAATTGTTTTATTACTGAAAAGATGTACTGTTAAACAATACTAATTTAAGCAAACAAGTTCTCTGTTGGTATTGGGATATCTTATAGTTACTGAGGAGGGAAAAAAATCTTGTCCTTTCAAATAATATTAATTTATCATGATAAATGAAGCATGTACATTATCCTGCAGCTAAGTATACATTATTTAAGATCCCGCACATTTTTTGGCTTTAAATACTGTATCTTTTACCTTCACATTTTTGTCCCTCATGTTTTTATCCAATCTAGTAGCAACAGCAATTGCTTTTTCTTGTCTTGACTTGTCCAGGAAATACATCATCTTTGCACCTTATCACAAGAAAGAACACAACATTTAGATAATAGTGTTCCTAAATGCTATACTGCATACCAGGCACACAGAATCCAACGCCTTATAAATCAATGTGAATTAGAACATCTTACAAGTTTTAATAAACCATATTTTCCTCCTTTATTTATAACTTAAAACTAACAAAACTAAAGCTATTTTGAAATTTATTACAAGCATAAGGATTGAGTAACAGAGGAGATCTGCTTCTGCAAAACTGAAATACCTCACTTCACCAAAGATCTGTTAGTCCAGAAACATACATAAAGAGTATATTGATGACTAAGCTCTTCAAATCAGCAGGCTAAACGAAATCCATCCTACGAATGTAGAAGTAAAAGACATTTTCCTCAGAGATACTCTGAATTCTTTTGAAAAGTACTGGAGATAAGTGAACAATACAGTTACTGAACAATTGTGGAACACAATCCAGAAGAAGTTCTACAGTTTCTCAGACCACAAACAGTTTATCAAAACTGCTCTGGGCATCTCCGCCAAATACTGTGCTGCTCCTCATATCATAGCTGCCTTAATTTAAAATCTCATCTTAATGAACATGTAGGCATTTAATATACTTTTCCCAAATATGAAGTCCAGACACACCTCATTATGTAATCTACCATAAAGAACAAAATGCTTAAGAAATCTTTACACTGAAAAAATTAAAAACCCACATCAAGTGTATTGTCTCCTCTTGCTCAACTCATTTCCCAAATTATTAAATTTCTTTTCCTAATTAAAGTTTCCTAATTCTTACTGCTTGTTGTATCCAGAAGGTTTCAGAAAATAAATTGCTAGACTGAATATGTTTGTGTTTGAATCATCATTGTAAAAAAAAATTTACTAAACTTAACCTAGTTACATTTCTTCAAAGTCAGGAAGGCTATGGTACAGAAATTGAAAAGGGATTAAAGTTCTGCTTATGATTTTTTTTTACTAGCAATCATTTTAAGCTAAGAAAGCACTCACTTCTACTCTCAGACTTAAGGTTTAGTTTTTCAGACCTTTAAATTTTCAAACTTGAATTAAATATGACAGTTTAAGAAGTTATAAGTTTTACAGCAGATAAGGCAATCGCTTCAAACCTGTTTCAGCATAAACAGAAGCTACCAAGGACACGTCTATGGTTAGTTCACTCCTGACTTTGCTTTAAAATCCTAATCCCACATTTGTTCCCACTGCCTGTAAATCGATACACTGTTGGATCACAGCGATCAATGGACCCTAAGGTCCATTGATTCACCCTACGGAGGTTTTACACATTTAAGCCCCTTCTTGCCTCCACTGAATGTGAAGAGGCTCGCCTTCTTCAAAGGGGTCCCTGACATCTCTCAACACAGGTGCCACTACTGCCAGTGATCTAGCTTGGGTTCTTCTCAAAGGCACTAAAGATGTAGACAGTGTGAAGCCAAACTCGGCAGTATGACAGTCTTAGCCTGTACAATTACCATGACAAAGTGACTCCGCTATTTTCCATAATAATGGAGGAACAGAAAGAAGAACTTGGAAAACATCCAGTTAGATGCTCAACAATGGCAAGAGTGGAAGAACGCATCTCTAAGAATCAGGAGCAATTGGCTGCTGAGATATCTGTACTTGACTTCCCAAATCTTGAGCCTGCTCCCAGGAAAAGGGGTGCAGGTATCTCTCTCAAGATGCTGTCCTGAAACAGGGATCTTTTAACAGCCTCTAAGGTTGGGGTAAGTTCGCTAACCTTCCTTCAAGAGAGATGAACAATCCTCTGAAGCTAATTTTCTTCAGAGATTCTGGACAGACCCTGGGTAACTTTTACAGACTAGGTGAGATTAGTACTGTTCTAAGTACTTTAAGTCCCTGATAAATCTACACTTATTTTTTGCTTCCTAACAGCTGGAGAGATGCTTTGTTTTCTCCTGTACTACCTTCTCCGGTGACATCAATTTTTATTCCAAAGGTTTCTGTACTCAGTAGACATGACAAACTTCAGTTCCAACTTCCTTTGACTTACCTCCAGCAGCTACTCGTAGCTCTTTTTCACTATTTGTGTAACAGTGTCATATTTCAATATGTTCATTGTCGACCATGAAGCAGAAAAGCAAAAGTAGTGTAACAAGTTTGTCATGATATTTTTACTGATGCTGTCGCTACACGACAAAGCTATGAGTAGGAACAGAGACATTCCAGCTGATGAGAAAACAGGGAAAAGCACTGCTTCTAACATATGGGATTTTTCATTTTATAGTTTCTAATAATTTCAAAACTAGAAGCTGCAACAGGAGGGATGACAGTGATTCCATACTTGAATATCTGTGGTGGTTTGATCCCACTTTTTGGAGGTAAGAAGCAGGTTCCTTATGCATCTAATAAAAGTGAATGAGTTTTTTTTTTAACATGGTAAAAGCAGCCAGAAACATACCAATGTAAACATGTGAATTTCTGGCTCATTGGAATTTAAGTATGAATTATGGACTGCACATACAGATTCTGGATTTAAATCACTTAAATCATCTCCTTTTCAAAATTATTAAAAAGTTAAACAAACCTGACAGTTGGTGCTGAATGGAGGTAGCGTTGTGTTTGAGAAATTCTTCATTAAAACTTTCCAAGTTTTTATTAACAAAGATTTTCTGCATTTCTTGAGTTAGGACCTTGCTCACAATTTCTGGGAGGTTACTGTGGTCAGATACTAGAAGGGGGGAAGGTAAGAGTGAGAGAAGCAAAAAAAAAGCCATTTGAACAACTGTAGAAAACTGTGTGAAAACAAAAACATCACTGCTAAAATTCCTATTTTTAAAGTTTGGGCACAAAACACTAATTTCAGTTCGAAACAGGTGAACACCAGCATTACTGATGCATTAAGCATTCATAAAGGGCACTCTGTCATGTAAACTTTCTGTTGAAAGTTCACAATGGATCCTTTGCTTTAGTCAGAATCTCTCTCCCATATCTGCCACTTATTTTCCTAAAACTTAAGAATGTCAAGGATCTCTGGAATACCTACTCCTCTGTGAAATCCAGCCAAAATGAGTTATTTGGTCCACCTGCTCGATTAATGGAGGAAGGGAGTATAATATAATACATAAACGGTACCCTGCATAGCACAACCTGTGTTTTCTTGGGTATTACCATGGAAAAAAAAACATTTATTTTTATTTTTCTTCATATCAGTTTGTGGTTCAAGAGTATTTATACATTACAAAAATATGTAGTTATGTCCTTGTACAATATAACTTCCTGTATCTTTTTACATACATACATGCTTCCTACACACACATACCAGCTTTAGAGAATTTAATCAAGCACTCATGTAGCCATGGGTTATTACTGTTGATAGCAAAAGCTCTTTTGACAGACTGTAACATTAACAGAAACTTTCCTGTGGGAAGAAGAAAAAAAAAAAAACATAACAAGATTAAGAATACAGAACTTTTTACATCAACTACTGTTTTCTTTAGTAAATCTAGTATGAACATTAGAAATATCAATGCCTACACAGAATTAGAAAGGTGATTCAATTCTTCCCATCCAAATTGCTTAATAACACAGAAATGCTGCTGCTTGAATTCTGGGAACACTGTAGAGATGATATTACTATCTGTTTGGCTTTGTTTTCCCCCAGATAATTAAAGATCACACTGCAAATGTCTTTCTGCAGCATCTATTAGTTTATACTACAGCTCACTTTGCTCTTAGGTTTTTTTGTTTAAGAGTAGCTAAATGAAAATGCTATTTCCCCTATTATTACTGGATATGATGCAAACCCCAGCTTCAGTCAAGTAAATATCCCTTCCAGACCATTTTAGGCTACACTCAGATAAGACAGGCAGCAGTGAAGGGTTAAAATTTTGTAGAACAAAAATAAAATTATGCAGTACTTTACCTTTTCTAAAGTATATTTCAAATGCTAATAAATGTGTTTCTATGTCATCTCCAATAAGATTCTTAAGTGGTATAAGGAACTTAATGGCTTCTTCTAATGGATTTTCTACCTGTTTTAATAAAAACACAGCGAAATTTAAAACTTAACATAAATGTCAAATAAAAACCACCAAGGATAGTTTCTGTTACCCAGAACACAAACAATCAGAGGCCAAAGGTGAACCGTAGATAGCTTTCCGAATTAAAAGTGTTTACTCATGATTTCACATTGACAAAGACAACATCATGGCTAACTCTGGCACTGCTTATGTGATGTACTCAGTGTTGTAATTAAGCATTTAGGAAACAATTAAATATGACCACCTTAGACAGCAAGCTTAAACTTCTAAGTTACTGTGATAAAAGAGACAGTTCTTTGAGCTTAGAGAAATACTGGCTCATGTCTTCAAATTTTGTGAACTGCAATCACATTTCTGTTCGCTTTTCTCTATTCACTATATGAAAACCAGAGTTCTTCAGGCAAGAACCATCTTTTTGTTCAGTATCTATTTTAATGGAGGATGGTCTACTGCTCGAAAAAAACCCAAATTTAAAGAAAGTAACAATATCATTAATACAGAACTTTGACTTACTAGAGGAAAAATACTACTTTTCTTTAGCGTAAATAGACTACAAAAAGGTATTTTCACATGCAAAAATAATTTTATAAAAAAAGTGGATTCTTTTAGAAGAACCTGATCGTAATACCATACATTACAGACTTTTTATAAATCACATGAATTTAACATGAAATACCATGCTAACCCTTTCCAGTTTTTCAGGAACTAGCTCTTCCCTGGGCCCACTAGTTTCCTCCTCTTCCTCATCTCGCTTTTTCTTTTGATTCTTTTGTTGTCGCTCTCTTTCTGCATGTTTTCTTTCCTCTTCAAGTTTTGCTTTCTTCTGTGCTCTTCTTTGCTTGCTAAGCATTTTCTTCAATTCTTTGGCTGAGAGATTTTCTACAGATTAGGGTAACAAACAGATAGCTTCTGTTAACAGAGTATTTAAAGTCTTGTTTCTCTCGAACAGCACTCAGACATGACAGTAAGCTCCGCCCCTATATCAAAATGGCATATTTTTACAGCAATTTCCATACATATCAGCACTTGCCAGACTATCATCACTACATAGTCCAGCAGTAATGTTGGACTACTGTTTACAGCATAACACAACATTTGATCTTGGATATTTTCTCTTACATAGTTGTTATAGAAACCTCAACTATTTGAAAGGTTAACTACAGGAAGTTGTTGCATCTATGACAGGTTTTACCTCAGAAAACAGACAACTGGTTTTCAAGGGTAACACTAAGCTTCCATATTGACTGTAGCTCAGCTTCCTTCTCATGCTAACTAGAAACATCCAGACAGATTTACACTCCATCTTAAAACAAGCTCATTGTCTTCCATTAAAGTGTCTGAACAATAAACAGCCATGATAATTGCATTGGTTTTCTGCAAATACCATGGGATAACTAAATGGATGTAAGCAAAACCTGATATTGTTTGGGGTGAGGAGAGGTAAAATATTCTTGTATTAGCAGGATCATTATATGAACCTTCAGGCTGGTTGCTGTATTCAGATTTTTTTAGACTGGACTAGCATTTAGACAAACCAAGAAGGTTTAACAGCTGGCAGAAGCAGAACACACAGAACATGGTTTCCTACAGGTTCACACAGAAGTGAGGAGCCTTCAGCCTTTCCATTCACCCTTCTTTTTTTTCCCTTCCCTGCTATCACACTCGACCAGTTTAGCCAGAGTAATACTGTAGTTTCCGCTGTTTACTGTGCTAATAATGTGGCAAGGAACAGAAGAACAGGCTACTGAGGGAGTAACGCATCTTTTTTGTGGCTATGGCATCATGACCTCTCTGCTGGGGCCAACCACCATTCTGATAGGGAAGCAAGAAGAAGTGTTCCTTTTACCACATTCACACAGTGCTGTCTTCCCCTGTGCGTGAGCCTACTGAATCCCAACACACAACAGGCAAATGAACTAATACGATTTCTTAGGCTCTTCCCCACCTTAGCTTCTGTGACATATTGCTAAGAAGATCCTCTGTCACACACCAATCTTAGATTATATACAGAAACAAATTAAAATTGGACAGAAAAAGATGCAAGTTGAAATGTGCCTCTTTTTATATGTGCGTCATTATACATAGGCAGATATAGAAAAACTTATTATCTACCTCTGAATGAAAGGTAAGATTGTATTGGCAATATCAAGTGGCATGCTTAGTTTAACTTTTTCCCCCATGTCAAATGTTTTTTCCCTTTGCAGAGAGCTAGACATCGATTTCACCCATTTAGGCAACAGCCACTGCAGTGCTGACAGTAGCCGCAATTCTGCAGGAGAAGCAACTATTAATCTTAAAGGGAAAAACCTCATAACTCATTTATCATTGAATCCTATTTTCTGAACCATACCCCACTGGTTTCCCAAGAAAGTCTGCTTTCCATTTAACACTAATATCCACTAACAAATATCCACTAATATATTTACTGCTTTATCACATAGTATGAATAACTAAGTTGCTCAGAACTTGTTAGTCTAAATAAATGAAGTTAGATTTGTACTTCATATTTTTACAAGAAAGTTTTAAGTAATTTCCTAAATGCATTAATTTTGCTAATACACACTTATCCATGCATTCTTTGGTCCTGAAGCTGTGTGAAAAAAAACATAAAACGTAAAGTGAGTTAACACTGCATTACTATGGAATAAATTAAATACAACAGATCAAAATTCAATTCTTACAATTCAGATGGCGTTCCTACAAAACCTATCCACTGTTTCTTAATTTGTCTGTTACTTATCTTCTGTTCAAATGGATAAATGGCTGAACTGAATTTGATTTCTCCTCTTAATATTCTGAAATGCCACTCCTCCCCAAGTACTCCAACTACAGCTAGGTTCATTCATGTACTAGTTTTACAATATGATGACAGAAGAATAAAGGTGAAGAAAGCTGTAGCTTGTTATCCATGATCTCTTCAGTTATCAAATCGTGACAGAAAAGAGGAAAAAATTATGTATGTTACAACTCCTTTATTCTACAGCACATAACTTAGCTTAATAAGCTTTTACACGTGTCATACACATATGAGTCTCCATTATGGTTTAGATACCTGAATTTACTTCTTGTTCTTTGCTTTCATTGGTAAGAGGATTATCGTGGAGCTTCAAGTAGATTTCAATTGCTGATCGAGCAGCCTTGAAGTAGAAGGCATGTTTCCTGAGCACATCTTCTAATCTCAAAAGGTCTACATAGGCACGGAGAGTCATCTTTCTCATACAGTATGTGTGGAAGTCAAATTGATCATCCGTTATTTCAAAAAAGTGCTTCAAGAAAAAAGAACACACACAACTCTTAAGCACTTTCTTTGCTTAATCTTTTTTTTTTAATTAGATGGAGGAGAATAAAGTCACAACTGATATTTGCAGACAATATTTAACAGGCATGGAAATACCCTTGTAATACTGACTGTCCAAGGGAACCTCTCAGTAGGAAAAAAAACCCACTCAGAAAAATTCCACTTTGTTAACAAGAACTATAATGTGATTGTTGAAAGACTTAGGCACTCTTTAAAAGCCAACTGAAATGTGATTATCTGATTAAAAAAAAAAATGGCAAAAGACAGCATAAAGTTAATGTACAAATGGTTGTGCAGTTAGGAGACATTTTATATTGAATCATTTTCACTTCAAATGTTTTTTCACATAATAGCTAGAGATGACATCTTACCTATTACAATAAATCACCAAATATTAACCTGTTTTGAAAGTCATTATACTAGAAACTTCATATGCAAAGAAAGTCATGCTGATTACATCAGCAAGTATCTTCAATAGCATGTGAGAAATACTGGGAAAGAAATTGATGGTGTTGGCACCTACTTACCCTTTCTACTTCGTGGCATTTTTTCAAGGCATCACCATACTTCCCTAGCCTTTGATAAGCTGCAGCACATTCAGTCTGGAACCACATACACTGCATCTCGTTTAGGTTTTCCATAGCAGAAGTTCCTTCCTGAAATAAGTGTCATTATCCCTTTTTGCTATTATAGTTTACCCGCTGCTTCTTTCAACTATGGCTAGTTTCAGTCCATTAGTAGGAAACAAGCAATCCTTCAACTACTTGGAATACAATAGAAAATGGATATAACCACCCAGAGACTGATAATGCTCCCCAAGACAGAAAGGAATCAATTTAAATGATAAAAAAAATATCTGAACAAGATTAGTGTCTCAGATTTTTAAGATTAATTCATGCTGTATACACAGTCGTACTTTCACAATTTAGGGGCAGAAAACAACATTATTTTAAAAAAAATTTAAGTTCAGTAGATAATTTTTGTTCTTTTTTCCCCGTCTGATAAGTGGCATCTACTAGTCTAAATATCCACTAATATATTTACTGCTTTATCACATAGTATGAATAACTAAGTTGCTCAGAACTTGTTAGTCTAAATAAATGAAGTTAGATTTGTACTTCATATTTTTACAAGAAAGAATCCTAGGATTTACTCTCTATAGTTTCAATGCTGTAGATTAAGAATAAACAAACTGGAAGCACATTCCACATACCACGAATGCTAGCCACCAAATTTTCAGAACAGTCTTTATACTAGAAAGAAAACCCAGTTCAACTCACGACACTTAATTATTTAGGATCAGATTTATCCTGTTTTATCCTAATATCTATGCTAGAGTTCTGTATTTCTTGCTCTAACAGTTCCAACAAGCATACACAATGAGTTTTAGTAATCAAATTTTTAGTCGTTCCTAGAAATATCTAGAAAGCTTGGATTTACTTTCAAGTGTTTTCATACCTAAAATTAAGAAGAATTAAAGGAGCCGAATTCATTTATGTGCTCCAGGAAATCACACCAAGCAGCTGTCTTCATATTTAGTTACAAAAATAATACAGAAAACTGGCCTTTATGAATCTAAATTTTGTTCCATGTCAAAAATACATAATTTAAAGTGCTTACCCCATCTTTTAAGGATAGGATTTGCTTTAACAAAATTTTTGTCTGTAGTACTAGCTTAAAGGAATGAAAGCCAAAATTAATTTATGTTAATGCTAAATCATAATGAATACAGTACACATTCCTGTGCAGTTGGCTTAGATGGTATTACTGGGAAACAGCAGGTTTGGCAAACAAGGTATCCATCAGATTTATTTCTAGAGAGGTACGCAGAAGTATGGCAATAAAAAATACTTCTGGACCACTACCTTTGAACAACCATTTTTTGCAGTATGTACTGGGTCTATACAGCTGAAGTACTGCATCCAGCTCTATGGCCCCCAGCACAAGAGGGACATGGGCCTGCTACAGCAAGTCCAGAGGAGGGCCACGAAAAAATCAGAGGGCTGGAACACCACTCCTATGACGAAAGGCTGAGAGAGTTGGGCTTGTTCAGCCTGAAGAAGAGAAGGTTCCAGGGAGACCCTTATTGTGGCCTTTCAATATATAGAGGGGGCTTATAAGAAACATGGAGACTTTTCACCAGGGCATGTACTGACAGGACAAGGGGTGACAGTTTTAAACTGAAAAAGGTTAGGTTTAGATTGGAACATAAGGAAGAAATTCTTTACCATGAGAACAGTGAGGCAACGGCACAGGCTGCCCAAAGAAGTCATGGATGCCCCATCACTGGAAGAGTTCAAGGCCAAGTTGGATGGGGCTTTGAGTAACCTGATTTAATGGAAGGTGTCCCTTCCCACAGCAGGGGGGGGTTGGACTAGATGATCTTTAAAAGGTTCCTTCCAATTTAAACCATTCTATGATTCTGTATAGTTACTTACCACTAAGTGTAAGAGCATTATCCTGAAAATGGACACTAAAAGGTATTTTTTTATTTTGGTCAAGTTACATGAGTGAAAAAATGAACTGCCAGAGGGAAACAAAACCTCTCTTCATTGAAGCCATATACCTACCCTTGTGAATTTAGAGCACATCTCCTCTGCATCCTTCACCATATTTGCTCGCAGCATGTATTTAGCACATTTAGAATTGATAAATCTGTCTGCAGTATCCAAAGACTGTGCTTCATCCATCCATTTGGCAGCTTCCTTGAGGTTACCTACGTGCTGTTAGGGAGAAATTAAATAGTTCACTTTCAGTATAAGCATGCTATTTACCAAGTCCTGAAATCTACAGTTACTGATACTTCTCCCTCAGAAATAACAAAAGGCATTATTATTGTTTGCTCCCCCCTTCCCCTCAGATTTTTTCAGAATGACAATTTGACATAAGTTGCTTTGCAAAACCTAAACAAAAGGGTTTTCATTTTCTTCCTGACAGAACAGTGCCCAAAAAGAAACCCACATGAAAACTAATGCCCATAACCATTGCTAACTGAAATACTATCCACACATTCACACCAGTTAGACGGGTTGTTTTTTTATAAGCTAGGTACACTACATGTCCAAATTCACTTCTTACCTTGTAAATTTTTGCTTTTAAATAGAATAGTTCTATTAATGTTGGAGTGCTTGCAATTGCAGCATTAATGTAATCCAAGGCCAAAGAACACTGGCCAAGTTTGTCAAAGTGCTGTGCCAGGAAATACCGAACCCAAAGCAGTGTTGTTGGGGGCTCTTTCTCTCCATTTTCTGCAATAAAATGGAAAGTTACAGTAAGGCTGAAGACTGCATTTGAAAAAACACACACAAAAAACAAAGCTTGGAAAAATCAGCTAATATTTCTTGTAATGCATTCATTTACTAGAAGTTATCACAACTATTTTTTTGCAAGAAGTATCAGCACTTCAATAGTTCTTAATAACTGCCATAAACAGGATTAGTAATTATAGTGTAATTAGTAAGACCATAGAAACTAGAAACTTACCACATGTACTAAAAAGGTCACAAGTTTTCAAAGAGGCTTCATAACCAGTAACAAGTTCTTGGATTGTAGAAACCTGCATATAAAAAATAACAATTTATGCTTTACTATCATGTTTACATAAATTAACACACTGAAAAAAAGTACTTGAGCAAAATTAGAGAAACTATATAAAGTATGTACTTAGTTTGGAAAAAAATTGCATATATCCTCACTTAGTTTACTTCACCTTTCACCAGCTATCTGTGATCGCCCATTTTAACTCGTAATATGACAGGTGTAATCTTTAGCAGCTTACAGGAGAAAGTAACCAAGTACATTCAATAAATAAAAATTCCAAAATACAACTTAAAAAGGATATTAATTTATGCTATCAGTTTTTAAGCTTCCAAACTGAGCCAAGTGAAGAAAGGTGCTTTGGTAAAGACTCTGCATGAACTTCCCATAACAATGAAGATATAGAAGAGATTTCTGTGGTTCTCTGGCAGGCTGATATGTACTACTGAAGATCTATATTTTTATCTTTTTTGTTAAAAAGGTACTGTTGCCTAGAATATGGTCTGCATCTTTTTACATAAAAATGTATGTATTAATTGATTTAAGCCTAACACTTTCTGAAATCAGACCTTGTCAACAATACTGTTGTTCATTCCAAGGCTGAAGACTCAAATTAACCCAGGCAGTTCTGTACACACGCTATACAAGTTTGACATTTGCAATACATACAGATGTTAGTATTTGTGCATTTCATGACAATGAACTATTCCAATATCAGGTCCATGGCATAAAAGTGCCATGTTAAATTTCTAAGCATTTTATGAAATGCTCAACCTGTTTTGTAGCTACATTCTAAATGAGTCTGACATATCCAGCAAGTAACCAGCCTCTTAAGGAAACAAGAAAAATACTAAATAAAGAAAAGAATATGATCTATGTATACATATCCAACACACAGAAAAGACTTAAAGATCTGATTGTAAGCACAGCAGGATAATGGCTGCATTCACCAATTAGGTGAAACCTATAGATGGTAAAACCCTAAAACTTCAGTGATTAAAAGTAAGATGATCCTACATTAAAAAGAGTCGCTTGCATGAATAAAAAAAGTATCATGGAGAGACAGCAAATTAAAAAAAGGATTTGACAAAGCACACATCTACTTCAAGATGCGCTTTAAGAGAGAAATAAATCTCATCTTCTAGAAGATCAAAGTATACAATTTGAAGGATACTACTTTATTGAACCTAATTCAACACAATAGGCAAGAAATGTCAAACATTTTGTTTCAGAGACAGCAGAGAAGGTGACACGCCCAAGCCATACACAGCCAGTGTAAATGTCTCAAAAGTGTAATAAATCATTTACATACATTCTGCAAAGCTCTGGGCAAATCTCATAAGAAATGGTTCCTGGTAGCAAAATCTCAAATACAATAAAATGTTACTGGACTTCAAATAACTACAAAGTGATAAAGGAACGTAAAGAAGTCACAAGTAAAAGGACAAAGGCAAATAAATGCATTAAGCTGCTCTCTGACCTCAAACATATATTTACTAAAAGAAACCTTCAGCTACCTCAGAAAATCTTTGAAGATTCTCTACTCTAAAGTGAGTTTAAATGCAGAAGTAAGCCTCTGCTTCAGGTAGCAGGTTTGCAATGTATATGTGCAACAGATGAAGTACTATTTCCTTGCTGCTTTGCACTGCAACTTCAAAAGATATTCTCATCTGGCTGTTAGTAGACTCAAATTCCTTTGAGACCAGCCAGCTTTGCTAGACTGCAAGTGAACTGTGTGTAAAGGGGCAAAGACCCCTTCATTTCCTTAATAAACACACCCCCACCTCTACCAAACTCTACGTGTATTTTTTTTCCACCAATGCACACTTGGAGTACGGCTTCATGGCTTGGCAAAGACCATGCTGCCACCAAACAGATGGCGCCACTGTGAGCCACATCTGCCTGGTTCCTACTTTGGGTGAGTGCTAGTGGCTGTATCCAGGGTTACAAGTCATTTACTCCCTGTTCCACCTCAGCGTACAGATGCCCAATTACTAGTTCCATCATCAAGGAAGCTCACAGCAGAAAGACCTGGAGCAGCGAGGCAGTAAGAAAGTCTCTCTTCCTAGCTGGAGGGTCTTCAGTCAGCTTACTGCAACAGTGAAATCAAACCCTCTGATCCTGAGGTGATGGGGAACACCAAACTGTACCACGTTTTAAAAGATGCTGAGTTCTTCCAAATTCAGAACTCTGAAGTGGTTTTGGCTTCTACATTCCAAGAAACTACACTCTAATTGTCATTCTGAAAACTGCTTTGAACAGTACGTTTGGAACAAGTATTCAGTGAAATCAGCTACAAAACTAACACCATCAGGTAGGTAGGTTATTGCAGACATTCTTGATGAAAATTACAGTATCTTTGCTTCTCATGACTACTCAGAATCTTCTGCCTCCCTTTTTATGCTTCCATCTCTTGCTAGTAATTTAGGAAAATAATTCCAGGTTAACGTGCTGCTTCAGGGAGGAAGTGATCTGGAAATATGAACCGTAATTTCTGTAACCATTACTGAAAATTTAGTAGTAAAATCTGTCTCTTGGATTTACTACTTTCTATTATTTGCATTCTAGAGTCATCACTGCCATCTTAAAGGCAATAATACTTCACTATTTCTAACCACTACAGCATTCTTCAGAAAGATTATTTTACAATTTCGAAAAAAAATATTGCACTGAAGTGTCTGGAAATACCATGAAACTGACCATGAGTTAATTTAAAATGGTACTATTCTAGAGAAAAAGTTTTAGTTATTCCCTTGCCATAGATCTGAAAAAGCTTAATATATGACAAAAGCATAACTGAAGTCATCAGCAAATCTCAGGTTTTATTATGACAAGAATGGAGCCAATTCCAGAACTAGGGCCACCAGTTTCAGGAGCCTCTTAAAGTAATCAAAATTCAAACTTCATACCTTTTCATAGGCCACTGCCTATAACTTTTATTTCATTACAAAAGAACAATGAGCTAAGAAGCATGAATGCAAGGAGGGGGAAATGGTGTTTAGCCTTCCGCATCAGCATAGAGAAGTTAAGTGCTCATTTTCCCTCCTATACCTTATGTGAAGATTGAAATAGCACATGCTCACTAACCAGTACAGATTCTTGTCAAGTGTAGTAATCTTGAAAGTTAAGAAAGCATTTTCCAGGCTCCACAGTACTTGAAGCAAAGAATCCACAAAAGCCAGAATGGTCTTTTTTTTTTTTTTTTCCTATTTCTATGCAGTTTATTTCAATTGGGAACAACAGTTTCATAAGCAAACTTGGAGTAAATGCCTTAAAATACCTATTTAAGAAATACAAACTGAGACTAAAATAAATATTTTCTTTTTAAACTGTAAGCAACAGGAACACAATTCACTTGAACCCCAATTCTGAATCACTTTTTCCTGTGAGCATTAGTTTTTACTTATCTCATTATACTGAGAAATATTTGTGTCCTCTTTTGCAAGGGATAGCCTAAGGGAAAGTTATTGTTTTCCAGGTAACTGGCTGATGGCTGGAATTCTTTTGTCATCACTTGTAGCTACTGCAATCTTAGTTTGGTTTCTTTTCTATACTCCATGTAGAAGGTAAGTTGAACGGAATGACAAAGGAATAGAAGTAGAGAGAAAGGCAATACAGAAAGGTTTTTAAGAAACATACATAACAAAGGTGAGACGAAATATCTAATAAAAGATGAAATCAACAGCCCACTAGCACAAAGCAGGGATGCAAATTCTTCAAAAAGGCTCAAACTCTGGTTCCTTACTACGGAAGTTAAATTACTAAGCTGACTGTATATCCTATTATAGCAGTTGGTCAAAATATTTTATAATAGACTTCTGTTTCAATGACAACCTTCAAAACACTTACATTGTATGTCTTTCTTCAATGAAAGAACTGCAAGAAGAGGAACTGAATTATCAATACCAATCATATAGAAATATTGTAATGTACTGTAAAGTGGTCAGACTTGAGCTGTGTCAATAGCTTTTTTTTAAAAAAGGATTCAGCTTGTTAATTTAACAGTCACAACCACTACACTTAAGTATTTTTTTTTCAGTTGCTGCCATTATAAATCAGTAAGAAGTTACCATCACTTCCACTGCACAAAGATTAAAAGCTAGTGCAGGCAGTTTCAGAAGCAATCCACAGGTTTAACATCTGGCACAAGTTTGAGTCCCTGCCTTTCAAATTCCTGAGAACATGTTTAGTATTATCTACACTGTTCTCAAAGGCAAACAACCAAAAGGAAAGGTTTGAATACTGTTACTAAGATATAAATTTCAAGATGCATGTATAAAGCTGCCCAAACAAGAAAACATGCTACTGCCCTGTAGATATAGATGCAGTGGTTGTCTTAAAAAAAATTAGTTATGCATTAGTGCAGAAGAATCTTCAAGCAAATGCCAGTAATACTTTAGAAAGATGTGCTTTTTTAAGAAGATTTAACTGTTACAAAAAACTCATACATATTTACACTACTGCAACACAGGCAAGGGCTACATTATCTTTCCCTAAACACCATCAACAACGAAAAGGATACAAAACAGTGGAGATAAATAAAAAGACAGTAGACAGAAACAAGATCACACCTTACTTAGCACAAATATGTGCAGAGTGACATTTAAATCACTAAAATGGCCCATCATCATGATGCATCAAATGGATCTTACCACACAGCAGGAGACTGACGCTTTAGAAAACCGCTTTGACTGTTCCCTTATGGAATGCCTAATAATCCTACACACCAGAAGCTAAGTATTTGCATGTTGTTGTTTTGCAGTTGTGGGTGGTTTTTTGTTTGGAGTTTTGGGAGATTTTGTTGTTTGTTTGTTTTCTAATACGAGAACTGAAAATTTTCAAGACTAGCTATTCCCAATTCTGTACAGCATCCAGAATAGTTTTAATTATTCAGTTACTTTAATGAGTAACTTTCTCCTCTTTCAAGCAGCTGCACAGTCCACTGCAACCCATTCCAAAACAGTTAACTGGTACCTTTAAGAGGATACTGCTGTCTCAGAAGACAGTCCAACCTTGCCTCAGTGTCAAATCTACAAGTTCTGAAATTTCAGTGTTTCCATTGAATTCCATTTGAAGAACAAGGTACAAGTTTGAGACCGCCATAAGAGAGCTGGAGTCTTTTCCACGTGGGAACACTCTGGCTAATCCCTTCAATAACCTTCCACAAAGGGCTAGAGGAGAAAATTAGCCCAACAGTTCTTCAGCTTCCAGTAGGTGACCCAGTGAGGCTTCTCTTAAGAAACTTCTGGCTATTTACTTCTCAGTAATTATAGCAGATAGTTATTAAAAAAAAGACCCCAGAACTATCACAAGAACCTACCCAGATTCATCTATCTCAGAAAGCTCTTGAACTAAACTGTAAGAGGAAGATGACATAGAAGGATCATTCTATATTCACAAGCCACCTACTATCAGTACTTAGACTGAAAAAACCAAAGACCTGAAAGTGTGGGCATTTCCTACTCCCCATCAACACAAACACAGGCTCGCACAAACACACCATGTCCTTTGAGACACCCAATCCTGAAACAGTACATAAAACCTTTGGTTGCAGGAAAAAGATTTGTAACACACAGGAACCAGAACTGCCTTGGTATTACCAAGCAGGTATCTTCCAAGTAGTTAGTGAACTGAAAGTTCCAATTCTAACTGTGTTTTGGCACAAGTATCAGCTATATCCTACACAAGCATTCCCTTCACTTCAGAGGCAGTTGTTAAATGGAGCATTACCTTTCTGAACTTCAGTTTGCAGACAGTTTTAAAAACAACTGTAGCCCTTCCTGAGGAGGGGGATGGGTTGCTGCCAAACTTTACACCCTCCTTCAAAATAAGGGAGTAATTTCACACAAACATCTTCTCTTATATTGATTAAGCACTTCTACCATTCTAGGAAAAAGATGTCTACTGCAGAAGCGCCTGAAAGAGAGGGAAAACAGCATGTAGAAGGGGATACCCTTTATGAACTTGCTTATCTTCCACAGGATGAAGGTCGTCTGTGCTGGAAATGAAATAGAATGTTTCGTAAGACAGATGTTCTCAATTGTGGTATCTGACAATTTGGCTCAGATGTCAGACAGCTGTATTTTCTTATGATTCAAAAGTGTCAATATGGGTGGTCTTCACCACTGGGAAGCTTGATTTATCAGCTGATTCTGAAGACCTAGAGTGGGAGAAGGACTGCAAAAACCAACCTGCAAAGGCAGTATCTCTGCACATTGCATTTTCACTTAAGGTGAAAGGATACATAAAGGAAAAAAAAAAGAAGAGTGTGTGTTCTTGCCCTTCAAAGAAAAGTTATGCCATCTGTCCTTGAAACTTGGAATTGAACAACCTTTATGCTCGAATAGAGAATTCTCCGAAGTAGTTTATTTCCTGAAGAAAACTTGATTCTTGCAGGTAGTGTGCATGGTGCTGACAACAGTGGGTCTGCAGGTCACAGAAATTGATCCCAAACCACCACACAATTTTGCATCAACAAATCAAATATCTCTGAATCACATTAGTACTTATGTGAAAAAACAACTCCTAAAGATGCAAAAATTCCACTTTAATAGCTGAAAAGTATGTCTCAAAACTGAGTAAGTAATTCTCTTTTTCATCTCAGAGTACCATTGAATTTTGACCGTATTTCCTATCAACAGTATTGTAAGTAGCGGTACTTGAGCAAAGCTTTCTGGTTCCCTCAGTAAGAATAGTATTCTTTATTCAGGAGAATGGGGTGTAGTTGAGTTTGTGACACCACTTTTCCAGCAGAGCATGAGGCATCCACCAGAATTGCTAAGAATCCTTATGTCTGTGTGAGAAAATGCAAAATAGTTGTACTTTTCAAAATTCTAGAAAACGTTTGCAAATTGCTTTGCTACAGAGTACCCAAAGGAAATCACTGTTGTGCAGCTTCAAAACAGTCCTCATTATCTAGGAAAAATGGGATACCTAAAGACTGAGTGACAAACTAAGCCTTTCTACAGCAGCCCTGGCAAAGCGTATTCCCTGAGCCAGAAGAAAACCACATTGACATTAACAGATGAAGTCCTTGTGGCCAAATTATTAGCAGTATCTTTCACAAGACACAAAGAAGTATCCACTACACACCCTGAAGCAATGCCCTAAATGCCTCATGGGAAATAGAGAAGCAACAGTAAAAAACAGTCCATAAGAGTTCTATGTCAATACTCGAAGTCTTTGCTACAATGAGGTGTTATCTAAGAGACATAAGAAGGTGCTCCCAATGCACAGAAGCTGTATCAGTGGACCCTGAAAAATATTTACAAACTTAGTATGAAATAAGTTAAGACAGAAAAAACAGAAAGCAGCTGCTGGCTCAGAGTCCTGGAGAAAGCCTTTGATGACAACATTTTGAACAGGGCTCGTGGCTGGTCTGTGGCACATCGTAACAGTACTAAACCACCCCTTTCTTGAGTTGTCTCCATTATCGGTCCATTTCTGAGGCAGTGGTAATCACTCACACACACAAAACCAGCCAACAGAGACAGAAAGCCAGGGAGCTGAACCTACAAAAGAAGAATACCATAAAGAGTTGGTTCCTTGCTTTTCTTCTGATGCTTTCCCCTCCACACCATTTGAAACAGAACCTTCCCCAGAAACAGCTTTGCAGTAAAAAACCTCTGATACAATGATATCACAAAGAACACCACCTTCTAAAAGGAATATTTCTTGAATTTGTTTCAAAACTCCCTTTGCTCACAGAAGCACCTTCACAGCCTCCCTGAAAAGGGTTACTCTATTACTTGTGATGGAAGAGACAGACATACAGCTGGGCAGGGAACTGTACCCCCTTCTCTAGGCCCCTAGAGACACTGTACAGGAGGATCCTGGGTTCAGAGTCAGTTAAACTCTGCCCACATGGTAAATATGCAATCAGAAGTCCCCATCTCTACAAAACAGACACTTAGATGTGAACATTGAGGCCTGAAACGTATTACAAGTGGTAGCAGAGGCACGCTTCTGATGGTCTGTGGTGTGAGTGGTGGTGAATGGAGTTAAATCCAGTTGGCGTCCGGTCCCAAGTGGTGTTCCTCAGGGCTTGGTGCTGGGGCCAGTTCTCTTTAACATCTTCATCAATGACCTGGACAAGGGGATCGAGTGCACCCTCAGTAAGTTCGCAGATGACACTAAGGTAGGTGGGCGTGTTGATCTGCTTGAGGGTAAGAAGGCTCTACAGAGGGATCTGGACAGACTGGACCAATGGGCTGAGGCCAACGGTATGAGGTTCAACAAGGCCAAGTGACAGGTCCTGGACTTGGGTCACAACAACCCCATGCAGCACTACAGCCTTGGGGCGGAGTGGCTCGATAGCTGCCCAGCAGAGAAGGACCTGGGCGTGCTGGTGGACTGCTGGCTGAATATGAGCTGGCAGTGTGCCCAGGTGGCCAAGAAGGCCAACGGCATCCTGGCCTGTATCAGGAATAGTGTGGTGAGCAGGACTCGGGAAGTGATCATCCCCCTGTACTCGGCACTGGTGAGACCCCACCTCGAGTACTGTGTTCAGTTCTGGGCCCCTCACTACAAGAAAGACATTGAGGTGCTGGAGCATGTCCAGAGAAGGGCAATGAAGCTGGTGAGGGGCCTGGGGGACAAGTCTTATGAGGAACAACTGAGGGAACTGGGGCTGTTTAGCCTGGAGAAGAGGAGGCTGAGGGGAGACCTTATCACTCTCTACAAGTACCTGAAAGGAGGTTGTAGAGACATGGGGACTGGCCTCTTCTCCCTAGTGACAAGTGAGAGGACGAGAGGAAATGGGTTCAAGTTAAGCCAGGGGAGGTTTAGGTTGGATATTAGGAAAAATTTTTTCACTGAAAGGGTTATCCAGCATTGGAATAGGCTGCCCAGGGAGGTGGTGGATTCGCCATCCCTGGAGGTGTTTAAAAAAAGGGTAGACATGGTACTTGGGGATATGGTTTAGAAGTGGTTTTGTCAGGTTAGGTTAATGGTTGGCCTTGATGATCTTAAAGGTCCCTTCCAACCTTAACAATTCTATGGTTCATTGTATCTAGCATGGCCCCACCACATGATTAACCATATATCAATCCAGGGCCCTCTGACCCTGAAAAAAAAGGAAGTAAGTTTCAAATAAAGAAGCTGCCAATAGACTCAAAACCAAAAAAAAGCTCGTAAACACAATTAGCTATATTGAAGGAGAAAAAGGGGGATGGGACAGGGGAGACGACACACACGACTAGAGCCTAACCAAGACAAGAAGCATCTTCATCTATAGCCAAGAGGTGATTGGCATGAATTGAGCTGAGCTCTTTAATCAAGGCAGCAAAGAACAGAGCATGCAAAACATGCAAGCCAGCTGGCACGCTTGCACTGCACAAAAAGTCTGAGTTCAGGCTTTTCCAGTGTATCCACACAGGAAGGTGTATATGGGCAGCCACCTACTAAAGAAGTTCTACTTCCTATGGCTTACCATAAATTTAACTAAAAGAATACCTAAGATCACAACATTTATAAACTTACACAGTTCACAGAAGAACCAAAAAACCTCTTCAGCAAGGCTCACGCTGGTTGATTTTGTTTTTTAAATCAATGTTCCTCCATTATTTAAAAAAGTCCCACCTAGCTACTTTAAACATAAGATATTGACACTCAGATTTATCAGTGTAAAAAGCAAAAGGTGTAGGGTGTGCAAATGAGTGAATATTTCCATTTTTTACTCCAAGCAGCTATACACTGACTTGCAACAACTTCCTTAGTCTCACTTGAAAAGTTTCTGTTCCACAACTCGTTGTATAGCTCATACACATTTACCCCACCCAATGAGGTAGGAGCCACAGAACAAGCCCATACAGACTATTCAAATAAATTACTCCATTTGTGAAAGGCTATTCAGCCTCATACAAAGAATTTCCATTGCTTACATTTTACTATGTGGCTAACATCTGAATGCAATAAAAAAAAATCAATCATTAAAAATTATTTTACCACCTCATGCCATGCAGGTATAAACAGGAAAACATGACAAGCAGCCTTCCACTCAACACAAGTCTCCTTAAATTTCTTATGTATCTTTGACATACACAGATGCTAAGTATGTTTCTGTAAGAAGCTTTCATTGGGTGTTATACAAAATAGTAAAGTGTTGCTGTGAAACTAACAGCAGTTCAGATGTACATGCATTTATTTTTAAATTTATTCAATTGAGCCATCAATACTCACTCCTGCTTCCCTAAGAAAAGCATTGTTAAATGTGTGTGTATGCTCATGCATACACAGGGCAAGACAAAAATCTGTCACTTGCAGTAAAACACGCATCTAAGGCAAAGTTCCACAGTCTCTTAAAATTGACCTAAATGAGAATCAACTGCCAAAAAAGCCCCAACCAACCCAGTAGGTTTTCATTCAGATCTGTTCCTTGATCTAGTTTGCTAAGCAGCTGCACAGAACCTTGCATGCCCTTTCAGTGGAAACCTAGGTAATTCCACAGTCAACTTCAAGCACCTGTAAGAAACACCTTTCCAGTCAGCTTGCAACTGGCCATCTTGACCCAGCTAGTAGAAATTTATTATTCCATTTTCTATAAAGCTAATCCTCTAGTATCATGGTTAGTCCCCAACTTCAGCATTTCTCAGTGTGGGGTGACTAAGCCAACATAATTCTCAGGGGTTTCACCAAAGAGCTAACAGATTATAAGGACTGACTAGCCACAAAGCATTAACTGTGCAGTATCATATTTAAACAAAAAAATAAAAAAAGAAAAAAGCTAATCCACCCCACAACCTTGGAAAAGTTATACATTTTCTTTGCTCCCCGACCATCTAAGAAAGTAGCCTTCTATTAGATATGTTTCTTTAGAGCTGATCTACACTCTGAGGAAGTTCACACATTTTGGCTTATTTTATCTTTTCACAGAAAAAAAAAAAGAGATACAAGACCTTTATTAGCTTTTAGATTTTTCTTGATACTTAGGTTCCTTACAACTAAACACCTCCATTGATGACTTGTGATCACTTTCAAGTGTGAAATACACCCAATCCGCTGTCAGATACACTCAGAATTTGAAGTTTGCTGAAAATCAAGCATAGCCAGAGCTCCTTTTTGCTCTGGATTAGGTTTGGAGGTGTGTCTTATGGTACACATCATTGCTAGTAAACTGCATGTCTTCCTGAACAGTACAGCTGCATTGCAGTTAAGTTTATGCGTAATCTGTACGCACTTGACTATATACACCACCAAATCCTACTCTGATTCAGCATCTCAAGATAATGCTAACTTGCTCTGTAAGTGAAGATTACTGTTGCTGTCCATTGCTGCTAGCACAGGTAAGAACTAGTAAGAACTACTCCTGAAATAAAACAAGTGATATTTTTTCCTAGTGTCAATACCACCAATGAACACACAGCGATTTGAAATACTAAACTCCACAAGAAAAAACTTCCTCTATTTATCTAAATTAGTTTAGTTTTTATTTGTCATTCAAAAAGTAACTTCTAACATGGTATTTTGTGTACTTGCTCTGTTGAAACAGCTTTATTTCTTTTTTAAGGCATTCTATGTACAAACATAATGACTTGGAAAGATGATAGGTACAAGTAGCATTTGAAAAACATCACCATTATTTTGTGATTTTCACAGAACCACACAACATTTCTAGTCATATGTAACTGCATTAACCAGTTTGGTTTTTTCCCCCCCCCCTCAAATACGTGCACTGGAAACATTTTTTGCCATATGTAACCGGCTTCACACTTCTGAGTTAATTCTCAGAGAACTCTCAGCTAGGAGAAAGCTGCTCAGTATACCAACTTTACAGAAAGCAGACTACTCAAGCAGAATGGCAAACAAGTCACAACAAGAACATTCCTCATTAAAGAATTTATTGCTGCTTGGGAAAGGTCTAGCACATGTATGTTTACACACTGAAAGTACAACGCCACAAGCCCTTTGGAGCTGTGCAACAGCATTAGAAGTAGGAGACCAGTCTCATGTCAAACAAAAACTTACAAGTAGGATGACTATAAATACAAGAGACAGCCATGAATTTTAAGTGCTTCAAATGTAACAAGCTGAATATGAAAACAGCTCCTTAAAAGCTATTTTAAAAGCAATACTCTTAACATCTTTATAAACAAACTGTTAGGCATCTATTTGGGATGGAAAAAATGTAGGATTCAGCCAGACTTGGAAATGAGGTCTTAATTTTGAGATTGCTGGGAACTGTCAGAATTGCGCAAGTCTTTTCCATAAGACATAGCATCTTTCTATTCAGAAAATAAAAGCATGACTAATTACATAGCTAGATGTGTAGATGAATTTGAAAAACTATGTTATCTATAAAATATAAAGTTTAGCTTCCCTCAAAAAGTGAAGGAAACCTCCATGAAAATGTCTATTGGCTACAGGTGCAGCAAATACACTGCCTATAGTAAAGCTACCGAACACTTCACAGTATGAACATTAGTGTTCAGCTGTATTATAAATATTAACTAATTTGAGTGTTATGTTCATATCAGATTTCTACATAGGATATCTTTCTTGGAAGTGAAAGCTAACACAGATTGGCAGTTTACAAAAACTGTCAGTGAAGTTACACAATTTAGAAAACTTTTGTGCAGGAACCTAGAGTTCAGTAGGACAGCAACACCACAGTCAGAACACACTGTCCCAGGAAAACTCTGCCACAGTGGTCAAGGTGTAAACTGTACAACATAAAATTAAAATAAAAACTTAGGGTCTGTACAAAAGACTATTAAAGGCTTAAAAATTAAGTTTCTTTTCTGATTTTACGCTTCCAAAAACTGATCTTTCACTTCATATTCAAAAGAAACTATAGAAATTTAGCATGCCAGTCTAATACTGAAGCCTGCATAATTTCAAGAAGCCTACTCATTTATCTGCTATTTCCAGTTACACAAAGACAGACCTTTAGAAAAAGCACATTGATTAAATATTAGACATCTTTCATCTAGTAATTAGCCCAAAAGGATAAACAGACTATAAATGGGATATTATTTTTCCCCAGATAAACTGTTACAGACATGACAGAGCCTTATGAAATAGACTCTTACAGGCAGAAAGTGGTAAATCAGAAAGTTGTGCTAGGAGAGCACTTCATATGCAGGACTGAGGATTTGAAGTTTATCCTTTTTTTTTTTAAATTCACTCCACCTCACCCTGTAGAGAACCGATACCAAATGCGGTTTTGTCTCAACATTGCTGCTGTACCACCACCTCTCGGAACTGAGCACCAGGCTTCAAGAAAGCCATCTCCTCCACAATCTTGAGATAAACGACCTCGTGTGCCTGCACAGGACCAAAGGCGCAACAGGAGCAGGCTTCTTAGAAAGACAGCGCATCTGGCACGAACCGCATGTATACATTTGCGATCTGCGCCTGAGTGAAGAGACCCTATAAGTAGCACGCACTCTTTGACGGGGCTTCTTTTTCTCCACCTCCACTCCACCTTGTGCCTTCCCGGACCCCAGCCTCAAAGAAGCATGTGACGACTGAAGACCTTGTACTGAGCCAGAAGAGGATCATAGGACTCAGAGCGGCAGTAGCGAGCTTCTTTCCTCTCTCTTTCTCTCCCCCCTTATTCCTCTTCCCTTCCCTCCTCACCTCCCCTTCGCCTTCCTCCCACCTTTTTCTAACAAAATAAAGTCAAAGGTTGTACGATATCTGACTGATTTCAGTGTCTTAATCTCATCTCTTGGGACCGCAACGGAACCTCCCCGATATCGGATTGGGACACACCCCAAACTGATCCACACTTAATAGTGAACTGCAAATATCTGGTAAGTTAAAACAACTGACATTTTCTTAATATAAGTGTAGTATAGAAGAAAAACAATACTAAAATGCAGCGATGACTGGCTAGCTCCTTCTTCTAACAGCAGTCACATGCCTGAATTACAGTAAAGACAACAGGTTGTAAGGTACAAATCAAGGAGCTGCTCTAAAGTGACAGAAATACAGATAAACGCCACCATATGAAGTATTTTGTTACACACTTTTTCCTGAAGAGTGTTGCCTCATTTAACATATACCAGAGAGTGAATGAAACGGGATAATGTTCTATGAAAGTACTGATGCCCACAAAACAGATTTAAGCTTTCATTTTCCTATTGCCTTAAAACATCCAGAACCAGATTTTCTAACATGCTGAGCATTCCACATCAGCTGAGGTCAGTGAATGCTGCTGATAACAAACATCCCTGAAACCATAACTCCTGGGCTACATGCTCAATGCCTGCAGAATTTGGCCTTGACATCTTACTGCCTGTTTTAAATGTGTGAAGAACAGATAATACTTCCCCTCTTTATTGTACTGTGTCAAGACTAATAACTTTGAGATGTGACATAAGCCACAGCATATGAGAAAACTGCCAAACAAAAAATGTGCATTATACCACAGTATGTAAACACACTCAGAAAAATAGCATTCTTCACTTTAGACCACTTGACTTTCCACTTTTAGTATTACTTCTAACAATCCAGTCATAAAAGTGTTGACACAATGGAGTAAGTTAACAACAGCAGTGCAAATTTGTACTGAAAGTTTTAAGACACTCATAAGAATACAAATTCAGAGCAAACCAATGCACTAAGATGTTACTGTGGTCATCGTGCAACTGATTTCATGAGCAACTGTTTTTTTGATAGTTTCTGGACAAGTTTAGGGACTACACAAGAGAAAAATAATTTCATATGAACAGATCATCAGTAGTAGCATCTATGAGCAGAGATGTTAAGAGCATTTCTTGTGGGTCTTCAGATGGGTATTTGGAGCAGTTATTCCCAATGTAGAACACTCAGACTAAAAAAAGCTCTCTTGATAAAGTAGTTTGTAAGTCAGCTGCTACACCTGTCAGCTCTTGGCTTACCTCCGGAACCCAAATTGTCATCCATCAACATGTTTTACACTACCCATTCTCATTACAGAGTGGAAGCATCCTATCCTAGCATTACCTACAATGAAGTTTCTCATCCTCCTGCTTCCTCCACTTATTTTAAAGTTTCCTTACTTCTTATTAACATACAGTTATATAACAGAAGTGCTACCTTTTGCTATGAATGTATCATTAACCAGATCCTGAGCAAGTCCACTTACCAGCTTTCCCCTCATGGAATTTTAACTCTGAGACACTGCTTACTAAAACTTGAATTGACAGTCAGTATGAATAAAAGGCTGTCCTTGGTTGATCTTACAGCATTATTTCTTCTTAAAATGACTCCTAGGGGAATTAATGTTTAACTTCCTTATGTAATGCACCAATAGTTCACAGCGGGCATTCTAACTACAAAAACCGTTGCAACTTGCTTTAAATTCCTTTAGCTTCCCACATCAGGGAGGGAAAATTACTTCTTTCCTGAAAGGGTTAAAGAAAGATCTTCACTGGAGACAGCCTACCTTCCTGTGTAGACAGTCTTACACCTTTTTTTGAGACTGTTGTTTCTGATGTTTCTTGCAGCCATTTTCTCTCATCCAGTATTTCCTCACAGTCTCCATGTTTTTAGTTACTCAGAAAAAGGGCACATGTGCACTAGTGTCGAGCTTCAATGGAATCAACCAACGCACCTGCAACACAATCGACGCAAACCTTGATGTTGACTAATTGAAGATCTTCACTCTCTGGATTTTTATCTCATTGGCATAGAGACCAGCACATATGGGGAACCAAAGAGTATTTCTAAGTATTGCATAAGTACAAAGACAACTTTGGGGGGAAAGGTGGGGATAGCATTTCAATATCCCTCTCGTGAGGAACAGTAAAAAATAAGGCTGTTCAGTTATTTCTAATATATCTGGACAGCAGCTTGCAGAATGTGAACGTTACTATATCCCTTGCAATTGCTTATACCTCAGGTTCCAGCAGAACCACTCTGCCAAGAGCTACAGCTACATTCACCCTGAACAGTAACTTTGCATGAACAACAGAACTCAATAATGCAGTGGCACTCTGAAATACAACTTTTTGCTTCTTGAATATGCAAGAATGACTACAGCTTCTTCCTGACAGAATATGTATTGTGCCAGCTGTGTTAATTTTATTCAAGTACAAAGATATCAACATGATAAATGTAGTTTAAATAGCCAAGTATACTTGCTATTTAGAAATTAAAAGCTGCCTGATAAAAAAAATAAGCCTCCGTGCTATATAGCAAGCTTTTCAAATTAAAGGTTTCGTGTTATAGAAAACTCAAGGAGAATGGCTACTTTGCTGAAACCCATTTTTAATAAACTTCAGAAACTAAACCACTAAGCAAAGAATAAAAACTATATACCCACTTATAGCATAAAAGAGGAAAAGCCCAGCTGCTAGACAGTAAGTCTCCTATACCAGAGAAAAGGATTAAGACACCCATATAAAAGTACTTAATGTACACACAGACAGTATTGGGCTGAGACATTTTCCTTGTAAATGCTTCATGTGTCTTAACATGTAAATAAAATATATTCAGTCACATTTCAAAACCTTTCATTCACACAGCAGTAAAGTGGTTATTCCAAAAGGCTCCACAAATCACAAAAATGAAACTTTTCATACTATTTTAGAAGTATCAGCCGTAAGTAAAAAAATCCACTATATTCACATTTCTTAAAGCCATGTTTTGTTTAGATAATATT
>VZSZ01001546.1:560655-603822 GCA_013398815.1 Ibidorhyncha struthersii | reverse complement strand
CCCCCCCCCCCCGCAAAAAAAAAAACCAAGTTTCCTTATGTAGGGTGAAGCTGCCTTTTTATTATAGCCTCTCCTGCTATCCTCCCATATACCTCACTCAGAATTAACTCATTTTAGTTAGGTACCTACAGTTCTTACTACTTAGTCCAGGGTTGAAAGTGACAAAGATGATAAATTCACTTTAAAATGCAAGTTACCTCCACACTATGCTTACGAAATGACAATGCAGAAGTTTAGTACTTTATGGCAAGATCAAGAAAAATCAAGTGACTAAGTCCCCAAAAGCAGTATGAGAAGTACGTGTCTGAAATCATGTTCTTCAAAGAAATTACTTTTTCCAGAAATAACTACAGTTCTTCAAAACACACTATCAACATTGGTCCCACTACGCACAAGCATCTCATAGCATGTGATTTTTTTCTAAATCATGCAGGTGGATCTTTCAAACAAGGACAGCTAGTGTTTTCAATTTTTACATGTTTAATCCAACCACCTTTTAGATGCCACTGCAGAAATGGTTTGTTGAGCAGCCACACTTCTACAAATTCACAAAATGGTCAGGGTTGGAAGGGACCTCTGGAGATCATCTAGTCCAACCCCCCTGCCAGAGCAGGGTCACCTACAGCAGGTTGCACAGGACGGCGTCCAGGCAGGTTTTGAATGTCTCCAGAGTGGGAGACTCCACCACCTCTCTGGGCAGCCTGTTCCAGTGCTCTGCCACCCTCAAAGTAAAGAAGTCCCTCCTTGTGTTTAGCTAAATAGTACAACATAAAGAAAATAAAAAGTGGGTACAAATTTAAAGCTGTACAGATTCAGAAACTGGTATTCAAACATCTGTGCTGTTCCTTCAGTAGAAGCAGCAGCTGAAGGACAAGGGTGGAATGGACAATTGGGAGTAGGAACCCCTGTGTCCAGGAGTCAGGGCCCTTAGATAATCCATTCTGAATTGCATGACACACTCATGCATGAGTTCCCTGAGTAGCATCATCTGCTGGAGCTCTACAAATTCTGTGCCAGTTATTCTCACCTTCTACATAGAGTATACAAAGATCATGAGCTTTTCTAGCACAGAATTTATATAAATTAGGACTCCAAAGTGATGATGACAGGTCATGGGACTTGTGTTATCACCTCTCAGAGCAGGCTACTTTAGGGTAAAAGGCCACTGTAGAGTACAGGACAGCAATAGGTACTTGGGATAGTGAGCATAAGTAACAGTCATTAAAAATTGAAGTACCGATCTCCAAATTACAGCACCTCATTGAAAGCCTAGCATATGACATTTGTCAAGCATTAAAGGCAACAGCTCCACTGAGCACCTCCCAACAGTTTTGTGTTAACACAGGAAGGCAAGAGTAAGAGCACAGCACACTTTGAGCCCACCAGTGTCACACCAACAGGCCCTGCCACATAACATTGCAAACATCAGCAGGTTTGCTGGACCAAACTGTTTCCATCAGCAGGCAACTACTCAAGTTGAACACGAGCTATGACCTGAGAAATAACCTGGACACAGTTATGACTTTACTAGAATTTTATCAGTATCTCTTCCTCTATTTTTCCTTTACCAACTAGATGAGGGCAAACTCAACTTCAGTGAACAGCTACATCAACAGCTTGGCCAACTGACTGCTGATTTCTAACAAGTTCAAAGTATTCTTTATACAGCTCTCTTTACTTGAGACTACAAGCAGATGATCACCAACAACACACCAAATGTACAACTACTACACTGTCTATTATTTCTGCAGTGTTCCACAATGCAAATTCTAAACTGGGATGACACACGTGCCACTTCACTCCAAAAATCAAAAGGCCTAAACTGAAACAATGATTAGATCCCTTCATATCTAAGACAGCATCCTCAGCTTAACCCCATTTCACTCCTGAATAAACAACCTGCTCTTTTGGAAAGTGCCTGCCCTGAAGCAGCAATTACAGATGCTTCACTTGACACGTGGTGAACGATGCATGTACTTACATTTAGCCTAATACTAAGGGAAAGTCTGCAGTAACTCACCTGTGTTTGAAGTTAATCTATTTCTAAAAGGCAGATTCTGTGACAAGTGCCTGTTCTTCCCTGTGTGAACGCTCTGAGAAGGAAGGATGAAGTTCTAGGAATTGGTTAGGGCAGATGCTGGCAAACAGATATAAAAATGACAAATAAAGATTCCAAATCACAGTCTCCAGATTACAGATCTCAACACTTCTGTTTATAGACATTCATGTATATCAGCACATCTGTCTTTATTGTGCCTTTCTACACTATTTGCTATAGGATCTTAGTGTTGCCAGACTTCCATAAAACACACTTGCCCCAGTACTGAAGTACCAGTTGCAGATTAGCTTGCTGGCTAGCAAATAAACAGCTACAAGCTGATCCTAAACTTGGAGGTGAAACCCAGTAAGAAGATACTATTGTGGAATGATTAAGGTTGGAAGAGACCTCTACAGACTGCCTCGTCCAACCCCCCTTTACAGAACAGGGTCAGTTGGAGCATGTTACTCCTGGCTGTGTCCAGTCACATTTTGATTATCTCTAAGGATGACAACTCCACTACCTTTCTGAACAACGTGCTCCCAACATTTGACAACCCCCATGATAAAAGTTCTTTTGCTCGTATATTCTCTTCTACTTCAAACTGTGCTCATAATACCTTGTCTGTTCACTGGGCACCACTGAGAAAACATCTGGCTGTCTTTTTTCACTCTTGCCTTTAGATATTTATACATGTAAGAACCCACCTAAGCCTTCTCTTCTCCAGGCTAAACAATTCTAGCTCTCAGCTTCTCCTCATGTGCCAGACACTCCAGTCCCTTCATCAACTTTCTCTAGACTCTTTCCATTATGTCTATGTAGCTCTCACGCAGGGGAGCCCAGAACTAGACCCAGCACTCCAGATGTGTCTCACCAGGGCTGCGAAGGATCACCTCCCTCAACCTCATGGTGGTACCTTCACTAATGCAGCACAGTATTAAGCCCCTGGGGACACTAGTTGGACTTCAGGCTGCTGATCACAACACTGAGCCTGGCAGCTCAGCCAGTTTTCAGTCCACCTTACTGTCTACTAAGCTGTACTTCAACAGTTTGTCTGTGTTACGGGAGACAGTGCCAAAAGTCTTGCTGAAGTCAAGATAGCATCAACTGCTCTCTCCTTGTCCACTGAGGTAGTAATTTTGCCATAGAAAGCTATCAAGTTAGTGAGGCATGACATCCCCTTCATAAATCCATCCTACCTACTCCCAGCCACACTTTGTCCTTTCTGTGTTTGGTAATGATTTCCAGGATTATTTGCTCTGTTAACTTCACAAGAATTGAGATGAATCTGACTGGCCCACTGCCAAGTCCTCAGCAAACTCCAGCCATCATGATGATCATTCCAAGACTGAGTGGCAGTGCAGTGACATTGTTCAGCTCCCTCAGCGGTTATTAATTCATTCCGTCAGGTATAATGGGCAGGTGCACATCCAATCTGTTTAAAAGTTCTACAACCTGATCCTCCTCACTGAGATGCATACATTTAAGAAAGCAATGAAAGTGACACCCATATGCTCTCAAAAAAAAAAAAAAAATAAAAATCACAGGAGTAGACTCTCTATTGCCTTGGTATACCAAACTTGCTACTTTTATCAGCAACTCTCAGAAGGCTTTAAGAAGATTTACCACAAGCCTTGAGCTTGAAATGAGAATCTTGTTAGGAAAGATGACAAAAGAGCATTATCGTGAAAGGTGCTTTGAGTTTCTCTGGATTCTGCCTCATGAAGGAGTTTGGGTTTTGGTTGGGTTGATTTTTTTTTAGCAGAACAGTGAAGTTGCCAATGAAGTCACTGAAAATTGAGATCTTTTTCTTGATACATAACAGGAATCCACTCTCAGATGTGTAAGAGAATAGACATGAATACTATAAAGACAGCACTAAGGGAATCAACTAGGTATCAGTTGAGCAATCCACTGTCATTTTGTTGCTCAGAATTACAGAATATATGCAGATGCCTTAGAGTCTACTTCTGATCTAAAAAGTGTGCTATCAGAGAAGTGAAGGATACCTAGAAGATAGGAATAAAAGTAGCACCATATCCATGTTTGTCTGTGTGCTAATAGATGTGGGAAGATGTAGGTTGAGAATGAAAAATCTTATTAAGTACCTGCTTGGGACATGCCCTCCTCCCAGGAAGGCTAGGCCTCTGCTGTATCTGCTGATTAAAGGCACAGATTCAATGCACGAAGGGAACAGTTTACATTAAACCCGCAGTTTAAACACTACCATGATGGTGTTTAGCACAGAGTGCCTTCCCTTTCTAGGTAACTCTTCCCCCAGAATTCTTCCATTTTGTGATAGAAATATTATCCGAATAAAGTTAACAAGGGGCAAAAAAAGTCCCAAGAAACAAGCAAACATGGAATGAACTTAGAGTTTTGCAGAGCAGTAGGACATTCACAGGGCTCCCGCCTGGCATCTCGAACAACAGCCAGAACCAAGAGTGTGCTTCAAGAGGAACTGCACAGAGGTACAGACTGGTATTTGAGAAGGTGACTGAACTCTTAGACAAGGCACTCTGTGGAATCTTTGTAATAGCTCCTTATTCTAAAAGCTATTTTAAAATGAGATATTAGTGAAAAGAACCAGATGTTGCTGGCATTTGTTTTAACACATGAAACAATATTCAACAGAATATAGGAACACTTCAAGTCCATATTTGTATTTCCCCACCTTAGTTTCTTCCTTCAAATTAGCAGCCATATATTCATGTAGATAACTAATTAAATTTTGATTCATGTGGATTAATTAAAGCATGTTCCTCTGAAGAATGAATTTTCTATTTTTGACAGAAAACAGCAAATTATTTCTGAATGACAGATAGCAACCACCTAAAACCACCACAAAAACATCAAGAATATTCTTCTTTTATCCATACTTTGGTAAAATGCTTCATAATACACATGAATGACATCACTATCAACTCAATCCAACACACAGCTACAGTAACAACTTATGCAGGAAAGTGGGTAATTTTAATTTTCCTGAAGAGGTATCAAGAGGTTTTTTGTATTTTGGTTGTGACTGTTTTGCTACATGTAGAAGATATTTCCCTGCACTTGTTCTGTATCAGAGTTCCTCTATGTGATAATTTAAGAGTCTGCTAGATGTTTTAACAACTCAAAAGTTAGCTAGTTGACACACCGAGTCAAAGATACTGTCCTTACAAATCATTACGAGATCAACTGAGAAAAATACTGAGCTCAGAATGCAAGTCTGTTCCTTAATACTAGTAACCCATACAGAAAGTCTCAGCTCTTGTTCAGACCAGCCATTTCCTTTCTTTTCTCCAACCCTAACAGCTAAGTAGAACCTGCTACAGTACTTTTTTTACATTTGTGAGCTTTGTCTTTTGTGTAACCACACTCACTTTACACTACTTAATCATGACCAAGAGTTTTCTCATCTAAAAATCCCCAGGCTATATTTACAGCATTCCCTATGGGCTGCCATATAACGAATAGAAGGAAGACATGGCCAATTTCTTCACAACATACAGTGGCTACATCAAGAGTCATTTGAAACACACATACAGTGATAAACATTATTCTTACTGATTAAGTATTTGTTTAAACTAAGAACAAAGCCATCAAGACAGTGTTTCATCAAATGATTTTTCTAATATGGTGTAGGTAAAAAAAGTGATCTATGACTGAATATCAGCAATGATATACCACTGAACATACTCCATATAGTATTACAAACTTGTTTTGAATAAGACACGAAAATACAGTAAGACTCAGTCTGACAGTGTCTATCACCCTCTAACTCATCTTTTTTTCAGTTGGAAAGACAAAGAATCTGGCTGTGTACCAATGTAGCAAGTTAGGAGGCAATCAGTGCATGCCTTTGGTATGTACAAACAGGGAGCACAATAATAATTGTCACTTGAGAAAGAACTTTTATCCTTACTCATCTGCATTACCTGTAGAAAAATCAGTTGGCAATATTATAGAAAATGATAAAATAAACATCTCCTCCTCAGTTGGCCTTTGTCCAATATTTCCTCCTGCAATTCAATGTGCCTTTTTTTCCTTATTTCAGTAATAGAGTGATTTTATACTACAGCATGGTATAGAAGTGCACTCAGGGTAATGAACAGCTGGCATGATTTTTTTAACGATACAGCATTTTAATAGTCAAAAATGAGCACAATGCATTTGTTCAAGTTTAAATGACAGTACAGTTTCTAGGCAAAAGACAATTGTTAGCCCAATTTCTTCAAGCTTCTCGCCCTTCAGCCTCTACTACTTATATCTCCCCCAGACTAGGGGGCTTCACAAAGAGGAAGAAACAGTGAAAGAACAGTTCACATGCTACTTACCAGACTTAAGAAAAACCTTAAGAATCACAACCTCAGATAACAGACACACACTTCTAGTCTCCCTAAAACAACTGAGTGTAAGAAGTGGTACCAGACACGGATTTTCTCAAACAATTCTCAGAACAAAACCAAGCATAGTGGAAATAAGAGTTAAATGTAATGTTTGGTCAATGTGTAAGTTAAAAGTTAATCCAGGGTACTCCTGGTGGATTTGATTACTCAGTTGTTGAGCACTTTACCTTTCAAACTTTAATTGCTTAAACGATCTTTGATCAAGTCAATGCTAACACACTAAAACACTGCTAGTTGATAATCAGTTGATCATCATAAAAACACAGCTGAACTTTAAGTCCTTAAACAGATCAAGAATCGGAGTTTTTCTCAACTTATTTCCTGATGTTACTTCCACAAGTACAGCAACTCTGGTTTAGATCTTTATCACAACTGTGTCTGTATTGGAATACAAAGCGTAACTTCAAATCTATAACCTTGGTATTTTCAGTATACACAGCTTAGACTCCAGAGTTCCTAAAACCTCCCTGAATAGTTTTCACTTTGATCTCTGCAAGTCCCAGAGTTTTGCAGCTCCATGTATCTGAAGCCAGACTACACGCAGAACTGCTAACTAATGTCAGTAGACTAGAATCTGGTTTTAAATCAAAATATATCACTAATTTTTATTTAAAACATTTAGTATGAAGTACTAACTTACAGCAATTAGATAACAAACAATTTTCCTGAACACTTCTGACAAACATTTGCCTTACAATTCCTTCTATACGACCACCTTTTTTTCCTTGCCCTCTCCAGAGTGGAGACATCGACATTCTTGCTCTAGAATCAGTTCCTCTTTAGCTTTTGGTCTCCCGAATCAGGTATAAAAGGTGTTCTTAAAACCAAAGTGTTAAGAGATACTTACTGAGAAATTTAATCCTCACCTTCGCTGAGCAAGTAAAGCTACATTTCACCCCCCCCATCCCTCTGTATTCATGCAGGTATTGAATGAAGTAGTTTACATTTTCCTTTCCAACTTATAAAATATTGCAGCACTTTTTTTTGTCCAAGTTAGGTACATACAAATAGAACACTTCTATTAATATAAATACTACTTATTTCACCTTCTCCCAAAACCACGGTTTATGAAAGACCCTGGACCCACCTGTACTTCTAGAAAGAAGGAACTCTCTAGGCCTAAAACCCAACTCTTCATAAAATAGTCATATCTATATCAGTTTAAAATACATCTGCAGTTGACTACACCAAATTACACCTGTTTCCGAAGAAATGAGGGGAACTGTTCATTCCCAACTTGTAAAGAATTCAGTAATTTCGTATGTATTTTCTAGTACACATAACATGATCCTGACTACAATTCTATTTTCAGTCAAAACATACCAGTAATTTATGTAAGAAGCTAGCATTAAGCACTGACTTAGACAAGCTAGATACCAAAGTATAACATTTTCCTGAAATGTGCAGCACACATTAGTTTGCCACAATTTTCTGCCCCCTTACCCCTAACTTCTAGGAACTCAAAAATTAACTGTCAGAGACTAAAATTAAAGTTTCTCTCAGTTTCAAAGATCCTTCTATTATATTGTAGTTACATGAAAGCCCAACCAAGTGAAATGTGAGAGAGACCCTCTCTTGGGAAGAAAAGGACAAGAAAGAAGAGGAAAATGCTTTTGCAGAAGTTAGCAGTGCAAACAAAACCAAGCATATTTGGAAGTTTTGAGGTTCTTGATTTTAATTTTAATTACTTTTCGGTATTAAGCCAGCAATTCTGAGCAGCGCTGATTTGATACAATGAAGATAACTAGCAGCAATGCACCTTTCTGGTTAAGTCTGCCCCAAAACATGGTAGTCGTCTTTTTTTTTTTACCCATCATGTCAAAACAATTAAGTGCTAAAACCTTTTTGCAAGCCAAATGAATTTATTTGTATCTTTTAACTTCTAGATATTCATCCTTCAAATAGCAGAGGTAAAACTTTCACAGAACTGACTGTCTTTCTGTCCAGAATTTTAATCCAGTTTCACAAGTTCACATTGGAAAGTATGCATTGGCAACAGGCACTGTAGAAAAGCTCGTACTATGCACGATACCAGAATTTATTAAAATTATGTCAACCGCGGAGGCAGTACAGAATACATTCTCCAAACAGAAGCGTATTGAAAATTTTGTGTTAGGACAGCTAGCAAAGAGACTCTTCAAAAGAAGAGTAATTTTAGTCCAATTAAAGGAATATACAATGCTGGTTAAAAAGCTGCATCATGTATTTAGGTTTTTTCCCAGCTGCAAAAACTCTTCTTACCTAGTCATTAGAATACCCAGAGTTTTTATTACTTGTAGCAAAAATAGCAACATCAGAATAGACCGATCTCTGATCTTTCTTTTATTTTCTACACATTTTAGTAACATGCTTTAGTTTGAAAATTTATTTTTACTATACCTTACTGACAGGCTTGGAACAAAGAACTACACTTGAAACAATAGTTCTAATTTTGCCAAAACTGGTAGAGTTTAAAAGTGCAAAAATTAAACACTAAAGTTTTAGCCAAAGACTGAAACAGGAAACAAGCCTATGTGGTAAATAATGTATCCATGCAATTCAGAAATGTACATAGAACAATAGCCATCTGTTTGATATTTTAAAATCATGACTTCTGGTGACATCATAAACCATAAGCTGAAAGAATCCTGACACTTTTGCACTCAAAGCACACAAAAATAAAGTTATTGGTTATCTTTGATTTTAAGAACTTCAATGCATTCTGCACCAATCCAACTTCAAATATTTTGACATCAACTATCTACAGTAGTGAAATTTCATACATATTAAGCATCATGAAGTGATCATTCACATACGACAAAATAGCACACTAAGGAGAAAAGTGTTCAGCAACAGTTTTTGGTAAGTTACAGGAAAGTCTATACAAAAACAGATAATCTATTAGAAATTCAAAATAGAAGATTTCATTAAAACCAAATAAATACTAAATTTTACCTTTTCTGGATTGTAATATAAAGATTTCAAAGTGGTAAACAAGGGTGGGCAGCCTTTACTGAAGTTAACCCTCAGGAACTTATCCATTAGTTCTCTAAATTTTTCACCTAGAAACAAAAGTGTATTTGGTTATATGTCAATGATTACAAGTGTTGTATAAGTATAAGCACTAGTTGCTGTGCAATTCTGGATAATAGAGTAACTGAGAAACTGCAATTAAGGGTTTTCACCTTTCCTGTTATTAAAGAATAAGATGCTAATATGCTCAAAAAAAAAAAAAGAGATCAGAATAAAATCCTTAAGTTGCCAGTGTTTAAGAGACTGCTGCTGAAGATATGATAACAGCCGTCAAACCTGTAAAAGCTATTAAAAAGAGTGTTGGCTACAGAAGATGTAGCAAGGGCTATTTAAACAAACATTTGAAGAAATTATAATGGTAAGAATAACTAAGCACTTGAATGGATTACCTTGGAGATCTTGTAAAAGCTCCATCATTGGAAGTTTTTATGATTAAGTTAGACAAATGTATGTTAGGAATAGTGCTGATATAAATTATCCTGCTTTGAGGAAGAAGGATGGATGAAATGAACCCTCTACCTCTCTTCTAGTCCTATTTTTTATGAGTAGGACATGACTTCCGATGATAATATGATTGTTTCTGGAATCAGAAACAGAATAGAAGACTGGGTTTCAGAAGTAAAAGCACCATATCAGAATCATCTTTATCAAAATATACTGGCAGCAAGCTAAAAATCTGATTTAATTATCTTTTCAGGTAAAAATTACAGTACTTGCAGTATGCCACCTTTCTGAGAAATGCTGTTTCCAAAAAAAAAAAAAAAAAAAGCAGGACTTTGAAGAGATGATATCCAGTCAGGAAAATACAGCTGGCTTTCATGTTCTTATTCATGTGATAAGAAGTGGTTGTCTTCAGTTGTTTCAATTTTTAAAAAAATTTTATTGGTTTTGTTTGCTTTGCATAGTGATGAAGTCACTATACTTCACTGTCTACTCTATTGTGGATTTTAAGTCTTTAAACAAGGAAGTAGTACACTTCACATAATGCTAACGTGTACACATAAGACTGCTGAAATAAGCTTCAATTCATCAAGAACCCATTAACAAATATGAATAACAGTGTTTTATAGATATTCAGAAAATGAAGATACACTACTGCTTTATATATAACATTATTTCTCTGGTATTTCCACCAATTCTTAATTGGTCTAAACTTATTATCAGAACTGTTACTGAGACTAATAGAAGTACCTCATGTTCTTCCCTCACTGTGCTAAAACAAACTGCTGTATATACAAAATCCTACTACCTGTAAAAGGGGATCCATAACTGGACTATAAGCACATGCTTTATTACACATGGATTAAATAAAACTTGTTTTCTTGCACTATAAGGAACTCCCCTATATGACAAGAACAAAAAAAAAATCAATCTGTTTATCAATTTCTTCTGTTGAATTATTCTAATTTATATTCTTGATGGAAAAATTGTAATTCAGAATTTAGGAAAGCAAGATTCAAGTTTCCATAAAGTACATATTTATTTCTAGAAAGCAGAACAGCTTTAAAACAAAGTCTAAAATATGCAAAACATACAGCTAGGCACCCACCTATGACATGAAGCCAAGCACAAAATTTAGTTTCTGAGGCACAGAAGAGACCTGACCACAGGAACAGTGAATCCACACCAGCATAAACAAATCTACAAATGAAAGTTAATTGTAACAGCCTTCCTCAATAAAGGCGGTTTCCAGCTGGATCAAAGAGCTGATTTGTATTAAATACAAGATTATTAAGATGCAATGCTGGCAAGGTCTGGGAAGGGCTGCCCTTTTAATACAAGCCTGCACTTTAAAGTATTTTAAGCCAGTTCTGAATCAAACAGTTCTGGAGGCAAACAACTGGTCAGCGACCACACTGGAGCAGCAACCTCATTTAACCAACAATTCTATCCTCTTGAAATCTGCAAATACATTTCTGAAAAAAAGTTTGTTCCTACACCTTTCACATTCTCACTATTAACTTTTGCTAACAGGATTTCTCATCTACTGTACTTATAAACACAAGAAATAGATATAAAGCTAGCAGATGAATTTCTATGGAATCAAAAACAGTCTTACATTCATGACTGATACAAGCTTAACAGATTAATAGAAATACAAGTTTTAATTCAGGAAAATTCTTATCTGTTATGGAACACTGCAGAAAGTCTGAAAGTTTTTTCTGCACTGATTTAGTAATAAATTTTGCTTTTATTTAGAGTATTGCTGTAACAGGAACAACTAATCTTTATGTTAATAAAGATATTTCTATTTAAATGAACATTAGCTGTGAAACTACACTATCAGATATGACACACTAACCTACTGCAAAACATACAGTGAAATGAAGTCAACAGCAGAACATACCATTAATTAAGATAGGGAAAAGCGTTTTGCAGGTTATTTCCTTGTTTGCTGTGTATTACCATAAACAAATTTATCACAGGAAATAAACAATTACTTGTCATCTAGCTTTTCAAATCTAGATTAACTGCCTTGAAATTTGCCCTTGTATCTTCAAAGAAACTTAAATACCTGGGACTAAGTGTTAAATTCAGGGCTAAATCTCTTATGAAGCAGTTAAAATCGTGTGATTTTACGCAGGAAAGGTGTATGCACAGGCTCCCGAGCAACAACAAAAGAGTGGACTAGCATTTAAAGGTACACATATGCGGTGGTCAGTAAATGAGCGAAACTGAAAACTAACCTCATAAGATTAAAAGCATGAGCAGATACGTTGGGAATTTGCAGCTGAACTTAGGTATCTAGTTGTCATGAAATTTTTAACTTGTGTACTTTATATTTCTTTCCAAAACTTTTCAACAGGAGCTACAGCAGTTAGACAGCTACATATCAAGTGTATATTTTTAATGGGATTTTACCATTTCATTTAGCCTCCTTCCTTCTATTTTGGAAGATCATAGCTTTCTGTTTTAAAGAGAAATACATATTCCCTCCAGAAGTGAGGACATATTTGTGCACTGTATTCCAATAAAACTTTTGAAAGGATAGTCACTGAAAGAACTTGGCTATAAAATTACTTTAATTTGTGCTATGTAACACTGCAGACCTGCTTTTTGTTCCTATTCTTATTAAGATATCAGCACAAAGTTAGTTTATATTGTAAATTTAAGATACTCAGTCACAAAAAAAGATTTGGCTTTTTCTGGTACATCACCAGTAGAAAAAAAAAATTAGGAATTTCATCGGTCCTATGCCATCGTGATCTTTGTATGTATCATTTACGTTTTTCAGTGCTTATAAATAATATATGTTTGCTTATATAAGTATATTAAAGGTATGGGGTATGTATATACACCACTCCTATAGCCTTAATTCAAGTATACTATACCCATACCTTTTAACTTATGATTCTTAACTTGCACGAGGCAGAAAAATTACACACAATAATTCCTGCAGTCTATAAAACTACAGTATGCAGTGGTTTATCAATACAAAGATTACATAGTTGGTATCACCATATTAGAACTTTTTCTATCAATTCCTAAAACATAACAAATAATTTTGTCTATTGCAAGAGAAACACATAGGTCTGATTGGTGTACATGTAGAAATAGGTACTAAATGCCCATTCAACCCCCTGACAAAAACTTAAAAAAACCCAAATAAACTATTACAGAACAGATATGCAACTTGTTACCTGAAACAAAGTTTAAAGGTAATCTTCTAGGTGAAACTGCTCTGGGATGTCTTTTACTAACTTCTTCATAAATCTGAAGCCTCTCTTCTAAAGTGCCTATTATCAGTAAATATAATAGACATAAGTAACAGAGATAAAAATCTGTTCTTCTAAATGTTTAAGTGTTGAGAATTAATTTAGCTAGACTTCTTACACAGTTTGGATTTGGAACAATTGAACATTTCAAGCTATTTTTTCCAGTTAATCATAAACATTACTGTGTGAAAACACAATGTATGTACAAGACAACTACCAGCATTAATCACTGTAAGGATAAACTGCAAACAGAACAATTACCTTGCACATTCAATCATAGAGTACCAGAGTTTGGTTTCTTTCAGCTGCATGCTGTGTAGACCCATTCACACAGTAGTTTAACATTCACAGCTTCAATTAACTGTTTTTCACTATGCATCTGTTTCAGACATACTTAAAGCATCCAGAGAAATGTACTGCTTTTCTAAGTGATAGGTATAGAAATAGCACACTATACAAGCATGCTTTTATTATAGGTCCTCTGGTGGCAGCAAAGCCAGGGTACAACACTGCCAGTGAAAGTACTGAGCACCAGAACTCTTTATATCTTAATGTTTAAGTAGCTTTATTTTTGTCAATTTTTTTCTTCCCACTCCTCCCCTTTCCCCCATAATATGCTTTGGAGCTCCAATGTGGTTAGAACTTAAACAAAACTAATCTCTTGCTTTGAAATGCCATTTTCACATAATTAAGATCAATTTTGCTTAAATATTTTTAAATTGATCAAGCAATTTATATAAAACTGAATGTACAGATCAGCAGTATGACACAATATACATTTAATAAATATGTCTGGTTTAATTTTGTAAGAAAAACGATTTATCTTGTCACTGAGCTCAGATGTTGGGGAAGGGGGGGGAATATGTTACCCAGTGGCTCCAAGAGATACATTTCTAAGTTATACTAAAATAATGTTCGGATTGGAACTAAAGCATATAAAAGCCCTAATTGAAGTCACAAGTTGGAGCTCCAGAACTTACCATGGGGGAGGAAATAGTCCTAAGACCACCTAAAAAATAAAGTAGCATTATTAGTTATATAAATTAGTACAGTTTTAATCTACATAGGATTTTAACATCAAACAAACTACTAGACTGGTTCTTTGATAAGAACTACACATCATCAACGTACTTTTTATATCAAACAGAATAATCAAGTTCTTGTTATATCAAACAATAATCAAATTACCCAAGAATTGGGTAATTTATTTTGAGACAATCACAATCTTCAACTCTATGGATACACCAGGAAAAGCATTCAAAGGGCAACTACTCTCTGTATAAATGTAACAAATACCATCCTTTTCATTTGCCAATCACAAGCCATATTCCCAGAGCTTATGAAAATCAACTGTAGAAGTGTCTAGAAAGAAGCTGGTTAAGAAATAATGTAGCTATAATATCTACAAATATCATCTTTGTGGGCTTATGATTTATGATGTCATCAGAATAACTCCAGTAAAACTTCCACTAATTAGTGAACAGTGAAATACAAGGAAATCATTCCTGTGTGAAGGTAAACATTTGGGAAAGTTACAACTGCAAAACACTTATTATAATATAAATTGTTGCAATATTGTAATTTAATAGAAACAACTAGCTGTTTTCCTGGAAAGACAGAACAGCAGTCATATGAACTAGCATTGGAATAACAGAGACTTCACCATATTTATCACCTTTCCCTTCAAACAACAGTCAGCTTAAAGATATTTTTTTTTCAGATAGCCTCAAATTTAAGAAAGCTTTTTAAAGATAGGCTATCTGTAGAGTATTTCTTTACATGCCCGCAGAAAGAAGTACCACCTAAAGAAGTTTCAGAATGACAATTTTATGTTGTGGTGTATGATAGTAGTCTGATGAACAACTACTAGATAGGAGTGAATTGCAATTTGGTTTCCAAGTTCATGTGTGGCAAGGAAAGTGTTCTCCATGTAAGCACATTAGCAAATGCCACTTTTAGCTCCAAGAAGAAAAAGACTTGCTGTTGGTATTTTCATGTATGCAAGTTTGTCAGTGAACATTTTTAAAGTGGATAAACACAACTATATCTTATTCAAGATTAGAAAGTACATAGTTTTCTGCTGAGTAAAGCTTTTAATCTAAACCAGTAACATATCAAACAGGAGTTTTAAGTATATCCTGTATCATACATATTTTCAATATATCCATGTATCTTAACTTACTAGGTTGTAGGGCCTTTTCCAAGCCTTCATAATAATACCAGTTTTCTGCATTGCGCTCAATTAATTCTCTGTATACTTCACCAGCTTCTTTCAGCCTTCCCAACTTCAGTAACATCTCTCCTAAAAAGAACACAGCAAAGAACTGAACTACGTGAGAAAACACTGATGGGATGGGAGTAAAGTTTACAAAAATAGATACATAAAATTGGGCTTAATCATATGTAGATACTTAGAAAAAGTTGTTTTTTTTTCCAGAGGCATCTAGTATGTATCACAAGTGCTACTTAAAGCTACCAAACACACAGCTCAGTTTGGAGTATTCAGCACCTGTTAAAACAAAGATTATTTGAATGTCTGTATCTGAGTCTTTAAAATAACTATTGGGATTATCAAAGAAGCAAGCAACTCTTCCTTCCAGGACTCCAACACATGACTATATCACTTCTTACCAGGCTGTTTACATAACTACACCTGTATTTTTCACACTAACTAACCAGTTTTTAACCTGTTAAATCACACTGGTTTGCTACCAAGTAAGTTGTTCTACCAGGTCCGGCTCGCTTGGAATTAATTTTCCTTCACAGCAGCCTGTACAGTGCTGTGTTTTGGGATTTGTGACTAAGCACTGATAACACAATGTTTTCACTACTGCTAAGCAGTACCTGTAGATCATCAAGGCTTTCCTCTTTTTACCCTGACTGTGCAACCCAGCAAGCAGGCTGGGGTGCACAATAAGTTAGGAGGAAGACAAAACCTGGACAGTTGACCCAAACCAGCCAAGGGATATTTCATGCTATGTAATGTCACACTTAGTAATAAAAACTCAGGGGAAGGAGTGTTTGGGCAGGTGGTCATTGTTTGGAGATTAGCTAGGTATCAGTCTCCTTGCAGGAAGTGGTCAGTGATTGCCTTTGCATCACTGGCAGATCTGGTTTGGTTTTTCCCTTCACTCAAGCTACCTTTATCTCAACCCATGAGTTTTCTTGGTTTTGCTCTTCCTCTCTCCTATGCTGATGAGGGAGTCTGGAGGAAGTGAGCAAGCAGCTGTGTAGGGCTTAGCTGCTGGCCAGGGTCAACCCACCACAACTGTGCAAGTGAGGGACACATGAAGAATACAAGGTACATAAAATTATGTATTCAGAACTCAGTATTAGTACTTCAAATCCCCCAAACAGCTGTGGGTTTGGTTTTTTTTTTTAAATCAAAAGTCAACTTTGGTATTTCACTTAAGTAGGGCAATACAAGTAAGTGCATTAGAAAGCTTAAAAAGGAAACAAGAATTTGACACTTCAGTCAAAAAAAAAAAAATCAGTATTTGTACAACACCCAGTATTCTTCATGAGATTAAAGCTTGGCTACACAAGCTGTGATTTACAGAAGGCAATATATACCTCTAATATACACCAGTGTAATCATCTCTGAGACCTCTGTTCCGTCAGTCCAAGTTAAACTACCTGCATCCACTAGCCTCTTTGGCAGGGTGAGTTATGGGAGCACAAAGCTGTAAGTCTGGTGTTACCAGGTTCCCTATAGTAACCATTTCAAATCAATTAAAGATTTTAGATATTTTTCTTTTAGTGCTTTATCACATCTGGAAGCCATTAGCAAAAGTTTAGAACAAATTGGCTGAGGCAATAAGAATTACTTACCTTTGATTTCTTCTACTATTAATTTATCACATATTTGCTTTTCATACATCTCTATATGTTCTAAAGACTCCTGAAATAGATCTGCCTCTCTCATCACTTGATTTTGATATAAAATCAGTTCACTATATTCATAATCTATTTTATTAGGAGGAATCTGGGGGGGGGGGAAAAAAAAAAACAAAACAATAGGTTAGTTAACATTTACCTGTACCTCAACTCTATGCAGTATTACAGAACACAAGATTCGGCCTACAGAATATATCAGGTCTATTTATAAACCCATCCAAACATTCAAAATGTAAAACTCCCATTATTCACAACCAAGTTAAACTCATTCAGGACATCCTTTGTTACGGAACAGTTCAAAAGAATTCCTGTATTTCTCTTTTCTATATCACTGTGGCAAACTAATTAAAAAAAAGAATCCTTGCCTTCTCTTATACATTTCAATAAAATTTGCAAAGATCTTGGTAATCTTTTCCTTCTGAAAGACTCATGCATTCCACAACAATTTTAACATAAGTTCCACAGGAGATTGACAGGACATCACAATACTATTTTTCAACATACCAAAAATTCTGGATCAAACTATTTCCAAGAGTAATGAACCACCCAAATACCAGCCATAGCTTAACAACTAGAATTTTTCAGACAGGAAACTCACACTAACCAAGTGTTCTTTTTACTACACTTCAATCCCACAGAAAGTATGGTGCACAAGCATGTAAAGAGTGTTTTCAAGCAACAGGTAATTATTTTGAGGTCTGCTGCCAGTTGCATATCTAGGATTTGGCTTACAGGCTAGTGGGTCATCCACCTTCTGACAATACATCAGCCATTGAAACAGCATGATGTTCAAAAGTATTCCTTTCTAGGGATAACTCCCTAATGTGTATTTAGGCAATGAAAAATGCTGCCATAGTTGATTTCATACGAAATACTCTTCACTAATATGCACAGAAGCTACTTCAACTATGAGTAAATTGCAAGAATTTCAGAATCCAAATGCAGAAGCCTCCAGACAATACCCAGCAGATGTATACAACAGTTTAATATGCAAAATATACTGCCTAAATAGAAATTGTAGAAGGAAAGACAGTTACAGTCTACATGATTATTCTTTTATATATAGTAAAAATGGATAAGAAGCAGGTGAGCTTGACAAATGTTACTGATTCTTTCCCATGACAGTACATATTCTGTTTTCTCCTGAGCAAGCAACACTGAAATCACATTGGTCAAACAGTTTACTATTACTTTTCTGTTCCCCGAGTAAAGCTGTTCCACTTTGGTCCTTACAGAACAAAATAATCTCATAAAAATCAAAAAACCCAAAACATTAAACTGGTTGAAATTAGCATTCATATTAGAAGAATCTTGTCCTAAACCACTATTTCCAGCCCTTCCCTAAGCACAGATCAATTTTATGAGACTTAACATTCCTATTTACATGTTCTTTGAATTTTTAGAGGCAGCTTTTATAGCTGTGAGCTTTCCTTATAGATGAATGTTCTTAAAGTCAGCATAACTAAATTACAATATTGTAAAGAGGTGTATATCTGACAGCAAACATCAGTTTTGGGGCTGTAAATAACTGCATTCTGTTATAAAAAAATAACTGTTAACATATTACAGCAAATGACAGTGAATGGAACAAGACTAGACTTTGTACATACTACAGTCAGCAGGTAGCATGAAATCCTACCCTTTTCTCTAAGTATATTTCCTCTATCTGCAGCTCCATTTCTGTTTCCTCCTTTGCTCAATTTTTATCCCTATTAAATAGTGGAGTTCACCAATAACCTGGAAAGTATTTTTAACTGCTTCACAGAATTGACACATGCAACAGAGGTTAAGTGTTTAAGCATGTCTTCCTGCTTATCCTTACTGCAGTACCACAGAACTGAAAGTGCAGAGCACTGATTTAGCTTTCTCCTTCACTTCGCCCATAAAAATATCCTCCCATCCAGTATAATCTAAATTCCACAAGTAGCACAGCTTTTTGGCACACCATGAATTGGTTTTAGGCCTTCAAAAAAAGAGATTGCCCCAACAACAGGTATCAAATAACTTTCTCGTAGCTCTTCTGGCTTGGCAGGACTAACAAAAGAAATTATGAAGTGTCAAAAAATCAAATGAACTCCCTCTTACACATAGGGCAAATCCACCAGAAAGATACTGCACTTACTGTCACTCCCAGAGACATTTTAAAAGTAGTTTTAAAAGTTCATTTTGAAAGAGATTTTGAAATCTCATCAGGTTAATGATGATTTAAACATGCAACTCAGAAGGCAAGCAGCTTCTAACTCTAGTACTTAATAATCAGATCATCTTATAAAGAATAAGATATTCCATAAAAAGTTTTTTCCACTCCATTTTTATTGCTGCACAATATATCTTTACTCCTCCCTCCCCCCAGAAGGGTTATGATTCTTGCACATGAGATGTCCAACTTTCAAGAAAACTCAATTCTGCTGTTTCAGAATAAATTTCTTCCTCTCCTGGACCAAAAAAAGAAACTTTACAACAATAGATGCCCTAACATAACTGTCACTGAAAGAATGTGACAAGATGCAGCCAAAACATACCTAAGAGCAGACCCCCAAAACTCCAGAGGTTTTCTGTCCATATCTGTAATTGTGGGCCTGATGCAGAAATTAGGAATAAAATAAAAATTAAGAATAAAAGTTTTATTCTGGAAAAGAAGAAAGGAAAAAATGGGACATACAACAGTAAAACAAATTGCATAGTTGTTTTACACCTTGGTTCCCAAAATTTTAGTTCTGAAGTGACTCTTACATCATTTGATTTAATTTGGACAGCACAGGCTGTTCTATTTCCTGCAGTGATGTCTGCATTCAGCCTCATAACCTGTTTTTGCCCAAAATATTGTGCATCTGGCTAACTTACAGCTTTCAGATGACAGGCAGCATTGATCTGGATACACTAAGAGACACAAAAGTCACCATTTCCAATGACAACTTAGCCATTAGAATAAAAATGTCAGTGATAAAAAGTGATTTATCATTTGTTGCTCAACTTCCTGTGACTTCTTGTTCCTTTATTTTTCCCCATTAAGCAATCTTCTTCCTATCATTCTTCCCAAAACCAGGATCTAAACTATGAGAATCACCTAGGGTTTTTCTGCTTACAGTAAACAAAGAGAATCTCTGCCCTTCACTAGATAGCATTTTCTCTAGTCCTCTTATCTTTCCATACTGTTCTTCTCATTTTCTACCTTTTTAAACACAGGGTTCATCAGTAAGTCTTGAGCTCTCAGTAACAAGTGCTCTGTAGATAAAACCCCTGCTTCTCAGAAATAAGGGCGTTTTTTGCTTTTCACCCACAAGCCTGCACTGAGGGACAATTTTACAATAAGCTAAGTCAATCTAACCGCAGCCTAGATCAACAAAGGCAGTTCACTTCCCTCTATTATTCCCCTTCCTCTTTCCCCTCTCACCTCACAGATGTTCAGTTCAGCCAATCAATCCTTCAAAAGAGTGATTATTTTTCTGTCACTTTGGCTTCCTGAACCAGCCCTCCACAAGTCAACCAGTGCTGCACAAGGAAGCAGTGGGAGCACACAGGAAAGAGATTGCTGGTTTTGGCAACAGCTTGCAGTTAGATTAGCTCTGTTATTTTGTAATACTGCATCTTAAAATACTCACCTACAATCACTAAAATGACAGTTCCTTGATCTTTTTCTTAGTTTTACTGCTTGGTTTTGGCTGTGTTAATTCACTTCTGAATGGACAGAGCTGCCTGAGTAATCCAAGTAAATAAATATGATCACCCAACATCACCATTATTTACCAATTGTTACAACAGCAGCATTTTACATGTTACATTTACATCTTTATTCATTATTAATAATGGTAAACAGTATCAAGCCTAATACAGATTGCCATAAAACTCCTTGAAAACATCAGTTTGTCGAAGATTCCCATTCACTAGTGACTTGGAAACCCTTCAGTCTTTCAATCCTCCTTTTAAACCTTGAACATCACCACCCTTTTATCAGTCACATGCAATATTCTATCAAGTCAGTCACAGAATTTCATCTATGGAGTTGGAGTGAATACAAAGGACAGGGCAAGAGGGAAGATTTGGAAAGTAAAGTAAGAAAGAAGTGTACCTCCTCAAAGATCAATGGAGTATCCTGAACTCAACCATTTTGAGTGTAGGACTGTTAAACATACAGAGACCACACAAACAGTACATTTGGGGACTACTGTGGAAGAGCCAAAGTGTGGCAAAATTGAGCTGTGAGTTTGCTTGGCCTCTCCTGACTGTTCTGAACCCAACACATTAATTTGCCTGCACTCCTAAGGGAGCTAACACAGCAAAGCACAAGACTCTTTCCGGATGAAATGAAACTACTGTGGTCATCCTTATTTTTAGTGTTTTAAGGGAGAAAACACGATATACCACTTAACTATCTCTACCAATCTCAAAAAAGAGGAAAGGCTTGACATACCTAATTTTCTATAAACTCATGTTGTCCAACATTTGTAGCATATTTCTGTCCTTTAATGCTTAACCAGATTTTCCACCATTTGTCTGTGACCGATATTATGCTTAGCAACAACTGAACAGGTCATATAGTTCAAGTACAAACAGTTTTCCTTTTTATGGAAGTTTCCCAAATATTTCCAGTTTTACTAAAAAATGGCACCAGAGCCTGAGATCTTCCCATGATTTCTTTAAGTTGAGATTTAAGATTGTGATAACTTCCACAGCAAACTCCACTGATTTAATATTATTGTCTATGCCAGATGGTATTTAAATCTGGCTTAGTCTCTAGACTAAAGAGCTATCATGATGACTGCCCTCAAACAAACATGTTTACACACAACCTTTTAGAAAAGACAACAGCATCACTTTCATCCTTTCCATGTGGTCCATACCAGTGTTACGCCCTCTTAGTCCTTAAAACAGCCCCAATTTCTTACACTTCATTTGCTGGTTTTTTCCATCAATTCTCTCATTCCAACAGTCATTTAGACATTGAACTCAGATTGAGCTCCACTGACTCATTTGAGAGCCATGACTTTTGGCTGTCAAACACACAAAAACTGACGGCAGTTTTCATTTAAACTTGTTTTCAGTTTTTGTCCAACGTTGAAGTTACAGCTCTTTTGAAATAATAAGCTATATACCCCTGGCTTGCAACAGCCTTTGTTTGACCATGATATATGATGAAGACACAAACACTGGTCCCTCCTAGCAATTTTTAAATTTCTTTTTACAGTTAGACCCATTCTGGCTGTATAAGATCTCAAGTGCAGTTCTCAGAAAGGATTTTTGTTAAAAAACCAAAAAGAAATCACAATCTTTAGGTTAGGTAATATCTTGGTATCTGCACATGATAATTCCAGCACCCCTCCCAAGCTGAATGCATCTATAAACATGTTTTATCTTTCCATGTTACAGAATGAATAACACATCCATTCTGTTCTGTTAATTCAGACTATTAGTTCTGAGTTATCAATAACAGAACATGGGAATGGTCTCTCTTAAAAAAAAGGTTATACTCAGTGATTTTGGCACTGTACCATTTTATTTACTCCAAGTTTCAGTAACACAAAGAAAGAATTTTCAGCTATACTTTCATGTTACTTTGACACCCAGCACTGATTTCAAGTGCACAATATACAGATGCATACAGAGCAATGGAAAAAGTTTTCACATTCTTTGTAGAGGTGTAATGGCATCTAGGCTATGGCAGAAGAGGGCAAAAGAGCACATCCAACACTAAACAGTATTTTCTGAAGTTTTACCTACAGTAAAGGGACAGAATCATTACAGGTTTTCTTTAGTTATGCATCTCAAACATTAAGTTACTCCACATCAGTCTACTCTTACATCCACAACCCTATCAGCCTATTGCAAGGGGAAAAAGTATTCCTGTATAATTCGCATCAGCTGCTAAGCTCCTGAAAGTCTTTCTGCTCAAACCAGAAAGCTCCACAAATAACAAATTTTTTCCTAATTCTTAACTGGTTCCTAATTAGTTCTTCCTAATTAGGAAGAACTAACTTCTTAGATTGTGTCTCTTACACAGAAAGCATTCTCTTTCCAGAATAGGAAGTCTTACCTGTTGGGTTTTCCTAAACTCTTCAAGTAGTTTTAAGGCCATATCATAATCTTTTAGTAAATGGTATGCAATAGCATATCCAATCCAGGAAGCCCGTTGTGTGGGGCGCAGCTGAAGTAGCTGGTATCTTGTTTCCTTCAGTGAAAGAAGAGCAATTTAAAAATGAGAGATGTTAAAAAAAAAGTTACTACATTTTTTCATGATTTACCACTGCTATGGCTAATATTTTAAGAGATCTTTTAAAAGCCCTAGGCAATTTTTGAAATTCCAGCAGCACGGGGAAGCGGCACATTTCCATCTCAAATCTGGGGGCTACATTCTACATATAGAAGTCACAGCACAAAGTGTAAAATAATTTCTTGGTACACAAAAGGTGTGATTTTCAAGAGTACCTCTTAAGGGCCTAAATTATTTCCAAAGATACAGCTTTGAAACCTCAGAGAGGGGCTTCCATTAGAAATCATGAGCTCACTGCCACGGAAAGACAGTCCCACTCTCCTCGTGCCCAGGCAAAAGGTCCTCATACTTACACTGCTGCAGTACTTCTCAGACCCGCCTTCCTGAGTCAAATCACATCCTCAAGTCAGTTATTCCCCTTTCTTGCACTAGCAAATTCAACATCCTGAGTGAAGGAGACCAACTAATGCCAAATCCCACAATCCAGTCCTCTACTTCACATGAAATAGAGGATGGAAGAGGAACAGGACTTTTTCCTTTCACAGCCAAATCAGTTCAGCCATTTTGAAACCACTAACTGTTTTTAGACAGATTTTCAGGTTTTATTTATGATAAAAATCAGTGTTGAGTTTCAAGAAATCAGTCATCATGGGGCAAGTTTCGCCACATACTCAAAGAAATATGGCAGTATGTTTCTCACAAAAAAAAAACCCTTCAGTATATGGACCCAAAACACCATTTGCAGTACTTCACAATATCACAGAAAGTACTCTTATTTACTAAGCTTTAAGTCTTATCCTTTTAATTTTCGTTATTTTAGTGAAAAACGAATTGAGAACTAGTTTTAAGAAGTGATCCACAAGTCAAATTGCACAGAATAACTGTACTTCTAGTTGTTCTCAACATTACATGGAGCTCTGCTGCAATACATTTCCATGCTTTCCTGAACAAGAGCTTAAAACACTTTTGAAACAGCAAAAACAAGTAGCAACAGAATTACTACAAATAAAAAGCTTAATAATGGAATAGAATAGCAAAAGAATAACAACAGCATTCAAAGAGAATACTTACTCTATATCCTTCTAAATCCCTCATCTGAATCTGCAACAGAGAGAGATCTCTCAAGATCTGTAGATTATCTTTATCTAGTTTGAGTGCATTCCGGTAACACTTGATGGCTTCATCGTATTTCTTATCAGAACGTTGCAAAAGACCATAGACATGCCAACCTAACGCACATTAAGGAAGATACATTCACAATTTTCACAAAGTAACTGTAGTGCATTCATGTTACAGACCAGCCAACTTGACATCTTTGAAGATCAGCACCCTTATAAATTCAGTTTGATTACTGCAGCCAGACTTTACTGATATGTTTTAAAATATTAAATACTTCCAAATAAGCAATAGTCTAATTTAAAAATCTTTTAAGTCATGTTCATAACCCCCCAAAACAGTTATACAAACTAAATGATCCAAACTCCAAAAACTCCAGAAGTTATTCTTAGAGATGTATTGTTTAAAACATACTACTGTAATTACAGTAAGAATTCTTACTCCTAGAAGCGTCTCATTCTAACAGTGCAATTGGTGTACAAGTTTTACTTTTCCTTAGTTGCCTATCTGTAAACTTAATTAGTCTCCAGATTTTACAGTAAGGGATAAACACAGAGATACATTTTATTCATTGATAAAAGGAAACCTTAGCATTTCTGTGCGTCAAAAGTCTTTGTTACAGTCTCAGCATCTCAGATTCCCATCAGTAGTGTGTCATTTCAATAGACTTCTCACAAGCATCCTTTTTTACCCTGGAAAGATTCTGAATTCAAAGCATGAAACCAATGTACGTCATAGTAACACAGTACACTGTGTGTGTTTACATGAGTCTCCAAGAGTCATATTAAAAGAAAAATTACTTAACATTATCTACCTTTTGCTACTCCAGGTTACTAGTAGCTCACTGAGGCAACATCTTCCACAAAAGCAAATCTGAACGAACTTTGATTTTCAAATTAGAAGCGGCTCAAAAGTTGTCTCAAGAAGCTGTTGCATGTGCCCCTGAAGCAGCAAAACAAAGCAAATCTTGAGGATCGGTATATACATCCTTCATCCTCTTTCAATTAAGATGGTACAAGTAACTCATAGTGCTAATAACCAAAATATTTAAGTTCTTATGCTATTGAATTGAAACAGAAGCAACTATTCCCTCCAAAGATACAATTGTTTCTAAACTTTGTATCTCAGAGTTGAGAAAGCACATAAATTCAGTGGGTTAACCTGGTCAAATTAGTCAAAGAAACAGAATTGTAAGTTCCCTCTTTCTTAGAAAGACGCACATCCTGAAGTAAGGTCTAGATATGAAGACCCAAAGCAGGTTTGTATTTATCAGTAATAAAAGATACAAGACTCTAGAGCTGCGATTGCTGCTGTGACAATTTAAAACTAATGGGGAAAGGGGGGCAAAACAATTTTGCATACAGTTACAGTAGTTAGTTTAATACTGCTACTTCTTTCTACAGATCCTGCCTTGCCTGTTTCAGTTCAAGTACTCAGGACATGGATAAGTTAAATGTAGCACCTTCATACACCTGCCTCAGAACTACTGATATTTTAGATTCTCACCTAGAGCAAGTCCAAAAGAATTTATGTGCACTTTAACAGTGCACTTAAGAGGATGCTTTGAGTAGTTTATCAGGCATCATTACTATTCCTGGACTCAGCTGGTAATCCAGCTTAATCTTTCATAAACCATATTCTTCACCAAGTAATCAAGTAAAGAAAAGCATAAACCCATTCAGACCTAAGTCTGTACAGTAGTCAAGACTAATCCTAAGAAATTTTAACAGCTGATACAAGCCAATAAAGTACAGTGCCACCAATTTATTATAGTAGACACCTCTGGACAGTCTTGCATGTGTTCCTATAGCATCCTGAGTATAACACAGCACTGTCTGAAAACAGTTATTCTTGAAGTAAGTGTAGATCTCTGACCAGATCACTGCTTAAGTTTTATCAAAAAATGGGTCAAAATTCATTGGTATTTTGACCAGAAAATTTCAGGATTTCTAAATTTTACAATGGCCATTTTCCCCCAAACCTTAATACGGGGAACTGCAGAAGAATTAAAATCTATTCCTCAAACTTCAGAACACTGAAGTGACCAACTGCATTTTAAACACCCTTTACCAGGTGCTTTCTAAAAAGCAGATGCCAAAATACACCAGAAGCACATTCAAAGAAAATAAGAACATAGATATATTGCACCTCCTCAAAACCAGCTACTACTGGAAAGAGTTGACTTTAGTTGCTACTCCCTGCCTCTCCCTTGAAACCAAGTGACAGATCACATGAGATCACACTTTAAAATTGCATGAAATAGGATATGTAAACATTAAAGTACCACCCAAATTCTGCTTAGGTAGCACTGAGGATCAATAGGCCTTCAAGTTTTCATCAGAACTTCATGGCTGGTCACAAGCCTTTTTGAAGTATGTAGAAGGACCCTCTCTTAAAAAGCTCAGCCTCGGATCTCAGTTTCTCAGAACCAGAATATATATTCTTGTAGTTTTGACTCTCCCCATGTCTGGAGCCCCACCATCAGGAAAGATTCAGGTATTTGGGTAGTGACATTATGATAGCACATCAGGTGCACCTGAAGTATGGTAATAGTAAAAGAGGTTTGCTATTTCTTTAGTATTTACCAAGAGATGACAACTGAAAGTACTGTGACAAACCTGATGCCTACTCTGGAATTAATTCAGTATCAGCTAGCTTGGGCTCACTGGAGAAGTAATTCTGCATAGACAGATTACTCAAGGGGGTTTTCTGTAGAGCTGTAACAACACACTTGAACACAGAAGTTGGAACTTCTTGCTTTGTCAGAGCTACTTCTACAGATGCAGCTTAAAAAAACCCCCACATTTGTGCCTAATAGGATTTAGATGAGTTTATACTTTCTCTGAATTCAGAAAACAAAATACATTGTAGACTTCTTAAGGTAAACTTAAGAAATGACTGAAACTGTAATAAAATCCACTAAAACTCAAAAAAAAAAATCAATTTTTTGTTAAAAGCTTGTCCAGCAAGAGAGTCCCTTTCACCACCCCACCCTCCAAATTAAATCTGAAAAAGCACAGACCCTTCCAGCATTTGTAGGGAAGTCGGAGTCAGCACGAACTGCAGACAAGAATCAGGGATGCTGTTCAATCCCACCCTGGAATTTTGTTTAGGAATCAGAATCCCCTCAAACTCTCTACTATCTTGCCCAGATTCTTTTGCTCCCCAATTTAAGGTGCAAGACTTCCTACACATACATTAAAGTTGCTTCGGTATTCCTTAGCTGTTCAGCTTATAAAAATCAAAACGATACAAATTGTCTTTGACGGTTCTATGGCATACCTCTAGTAACTCTGAAAATCTCCATACACTTAAGAGGTTTTTCCCAATCTCAAACTCCCTAGACATTTAATATAGGAATAGTCTAAACAGCCATCCCTTTGCCTTAACTAGATGGCCATCAGAAAGTTTCTTATAACTGTGATACTAAAGGAAGATTTTTGTTTATATGTTAAACTCTGAAATATTTAAGGGGAGATTTGCCCCATAACATGCAATTCAAATGCATACAGAATAAGTAAGGTATTCTGTGCAAATCTGAAGTACCTGCCTACCTGTGGCTTAAACAGAAGACAGCTACTCCCAAAGCTCTTGGGTAGCTGTTAAGTATTTTGCCGGTATAAACTTCTGGAAGACAAGTTTAGAATAGAGTAGTAGTTGTCAAGCCAGTAGACCTAAACCCGTATCTAAAATTTAGTGGCAAAATAGATATTTTCAGAGCACCTCTAGACTAGATTTCTTATACCTTTAAGAGAGAAGACGACTTTGGAAAAGGCCTGATTTTACAAGCCGTACCTATTCTCTACAGAAAGTAAACAGCATAGATGGTCTTTTCCTAAGAGGCATTTTCGTTAAAGATTCTGCAAAATTGTAGAAAGGAAAGTAAAACCTTATTTCAAGTATTTGACTACCAATTAATTTCACTGTTCACACCTTAGACTGGTTTTATACAGATCATATTATGTACTTCAAAAGTACATGCTCACATAGCAACAAAATCATACACACAGAAGTAAGAACTCATAGCAAGGAGATCAGGTTTTGAATTACAAAGGATACAGACATGACTCTTCACATCATTACGAAGTCCTTTACGAACAAACTCATACGCTTCTTCCTTCTTCCCTAAGCAGTTCAAGGTCAGTCCTTTCATCGCGAGCGTCTCTGTAAGACACATCATATACTTATGTTTCTGACTTCCCATATGCCAGTTTCACAGTGCAGATATCCTTTGAAGTTGTTACACAGTGAAGCTCCCTATTAAATGATAAATTTAGATCAGGATAGCAGCCTAGCACAGCTGAAGACTGTTGTATGGAAGCATTTCCTTTCTTGAAATTAGAGACCACTGTAGAATATCATACAGATGTGATGAACAGACAACACAAACTTTTAAAATTAATAAATACATTTAACTGGCTTTAAGGGAGTTAACAATAAGCTAAAGCACTTTGAGATGCTCTCTAAATGTGTGTTAAAGATCCAGTCAGGCAGAACAAGAAAGAAAATTCATTAGGTTGTGTCACACCATAAGAAATAGATCTCATAGTCAGCTCCACTATTACAAGTTGCTTACAAAGCATTAGTTACAAGAAGTATATTTCCTACTACAGTATTTTGGGGGTAAAAGACCTTCTCAAAGTCACAGCATTTAAATCAACATTCCAAAAGGCACAATATTCCAAATAACACACAGGTATTACTATTGCTTCCCCTCTTGCCCCATTATTCAAGTAACACTGTGGGAAACACCTTGCACGTAATACGCACACACTGTGCCTGAAAGCTGTTCCAGATTATTTTTTTTTTTTTTCTAAATAAGAGACCACTTAGTTTTGGTCCCTGCCAGAAGACTGGTCACATTTTCATCATAGTATTCTGTTTTTTCTCTAGTTGCAGTCTTTTCCGCAGTACTAATGGCAATGGCCCATCATCTCAAAGTCAGCCTTAACAGCAATTTGAAGTTTTATTGATAGACCTGTTTAACACCGTTTTCTGTAAAAGTACACATAAAGGGAACAATGACCCAAAATGAGTCAAGGTTTTTGTTTTGTTTTTAACTTGTTCTACATCCACACTGTAAGAACAGAGAAAGCTAGAATGATACCTTCCCAACAATATCAGGAAGCTTGAAAAAGAGTATCTGCACTGTGGGAAGGCGGGCAAGCTACTCCTACCTTCCCATACCAGGGAGATAACTGTCCAGCCACAGCAATCCATCTGTTTGCCACCTTCTCACTAAATTTTTCAAATTCCTTGTCTCTGAAGCTAAGTGTGACAACAGTGCAGCTTCCCATCAGATCATTTCATTGGCTTAGTTCTGCTTCAGCTGTTCATTCCAGGCTTTGCTCCCAAGCTTCAGAGCCATTAGTGGCTCAGAGCCCAAGTAGTATGCGGACTGCCAAGGCAGCTAGTTGTCCTGGAAAAGTTTAAGAAGCAGCAAGAGCAGAAAAGACAGAGATGTATACTGAGATGTTATAAAAACACAAACACTAGTAGAGACAAACGCATTAGGTCAGAACTGGACAAGCAACTCTAGCTTTGAGGCAACAAGCAAACTGTACTTTTATCTCTAGGGAAGTAATGAAGACAACAATGAAAAAGCAGACACTGACAGAAGCTTGAAAAGGATTAGTTGAATGTTTTGCCAAGGTCTGACAATGTCAAATAGGAAAATAATTTTACTGACAGTACATGCACACTCAGTGTTAGGTTGCTTCAACAGCAGACAAACAAGAAAGATTCACTGCATCAGAAGGAAAGACTGGCTGAACCATGCAACGGAAACCCCGTAATACAGTAACACTACAGTATCTTATTGAGGATTAAGTTCCGACAGATGTAAACAGAAGCAACATTTTGCTGTCCAGTTTCCTGCAATATTTACCAGAACAGGATCTCCAGATTCTGTCTTTAGCTTCAAGTCTTAGCAGCAACAGTATTACACTTAACTTCACTCCTTATAAGTAATAATTTGGTATGCAGTACAGAAAGTTTAGCATATGCACTTGAAAAAAAGCAGCAAGATTTTTAATTCATTGTCAGATTACCTTCATGTAATATTCAAATAAAGGCTGAGCTTGCTATTAAGGAGCAATGTAAGAAAAAAAAACACAGTAGCATTCTGACCCAGAGACCTAGATAGGCAACTTACTTGGAAGCTTCACTGAAGTGTGCTTCCACCATATATATATCGATCTTCATCACCCCACTGCACAGGAGTGTTTCTGACTGAGCTAGGGTGGAAACTTGGTCTGAATGCACAAAGACTGAAAATTGCAAGTAATTATTCAGCCACAAGGACAGAATAATACTCAGCAACTGGCTCCCTTTCCCAACAGTATTGAATATACATTTAAACTCATGACAGGAAGAAAAAAACCCCAATTTTTGAATCTGCAGTTACCTCCATGTTCAGCAAATTTGGGGTTGGAGAGGATCATCTTGCAGAACTTGAGTCCATTTTTGTACTGTTTCTGTTCGTAACATTTCTGGAAGAAAAGGTGGAATACAATCACTGAAATGCATTTAAAAATCAGAGTACCTTAACATACTAGTACAAGTACAGTAGTTCCTTCAGTAAGGTATGGTAATCAGATCACTAACAAGCTCTAGCTGAATATGACTATTCATATTATATTGCCTTTTTTCAGCATTCAGAACAGCATCTGCCTTCATTCACATGCAGCCAGTGCTCTACACCTCATGATCTCCCTTTTATAAAAGGGATAGTAATTGCTTTCCAACAGAAATAGCAAAGGCAAGTAGGAGTGTCTACTTCAATTCAGAAATTCTTTTGAGACAAGACAGTGTTAAAGAGTCCAGATACTCCGTTAAAGATCCCATTTCCCTGGCCTAGTGACCTTCCAGAGTAAGAAGTCTCAGAAGATTTTCCTTGTTGCCAATGTAGACTGTTGCAAGGAAGAGAGAAACCATGAAGTAGGATAGAACTATTGTAACCTCGAAAGCCTATACATAATGATCCAGGGCAGGAAAATTTACCTGGGAATTAAAAAAATAATCTAATGGCTAGCTGGAACAGTACAGCTAAGGGGCTATGGGCTACTTTTAGATTTATTCAGGGTACCATTTACCTAATCACTAGGTAAACTGGCAAACAATGTAGTTCAAGTGTGGGAACAGAAGCAAAAAAAAAAAAACCCAAAACATGCAAAGCTGGGTCCCTTTTATTCTTTGGAAAGACACTACCTGATGTCAATAAGTCAGTAAGTTCTTTGTAATCTAAATCAATTACTGATCACTACAGTTGATCACTTTAAAACAAGCTTACATAAACCAGTTAAAGGCATGCTTGTATAAGTAAGCATAAAAGTGATTTAAGTTCATTTCAGTTTCTTAATTTGAAGGAAACAAAACCCAACAGGCTTATTTGGCACCATTTTCACTTAATAAGGTATACTGTCCTGCTGTAATTTAGACAGCTATCCTCAGGAGAAACTATGTCTTTTCAGTTATGTGCTTGAGCACTTTAACTGATCTCTCCATCAGTCTTCCAGGACAGAGGTAAAATCTATGTTAAATTATTACACTCTGCATTAACTCCTTTGCAGACATAATACATCATCACATTGCTTCCTGGGGTACAAGCACTACGGAAACATGCGTATGCTCACTTTTGTGTAATTGGCTAAGGTGCCAAAACAAGGGTCCTCCTCCAGTCTGTGGGAAATGGCTTAACTGTGGGCAATTTTTAAGTCTTTGTTGCCTGAAACTTAAGACACTTACAGTTAACCATGATTACGTGGAGACTAAATCATAGAATAACTTAGGTCAGCAGGAGCCTTTGGAGGTCACCTAAATCACCCCTGAAAACAAAAGGAGAGCTAACCTTAATATTAGATGAGGTTGCTCTGCCTGGCTGACTTCTGGCAGGATGGCCAGGGAGTTCCCATTGGAGGCCAATAGTTATACTATGGCAATTAATATTTAAACAACAGCAACAAAAAGCTTTGAGAATTTTAAACTGAGAACTAGTTTCCACATCTTTATCCGAAATAACCCAGGTTGCTGCAAAATTTGGAGTTCCCTCCAGGGGAAGGTTGAATTCTCCCCTTCATCTGTTTTTTCTTTAAAAGTGATACTAAGTGTCTTATGTTAAGAAAGGAAAAAGAATCACAAGAAAATTCTTTAAGTATGTTTTATAAATTTATTCAGGAATGCCTAAAAAAGAATAGTGAACATTCATCCACAATTCTACAACTCTTGCAGTTGACTGAAACTCCAAATATATAACAATGCTTAACCATAGAACAGAAGCTATTTGAGTCAAGTGTGCACTTAAAATAGATTAACTACTTGATGAAATGGTATCTATTATCCTTGTTCTGACATTTTTATCCTATAGAGTTCAGTTTCAGGCCTAGAATAAGAACTGAGCTTAGATAATTATAGAAAAAGATTTTTGGAGGACAAACAAGATCCATTTTCCAAAGGCCAACAGATGGATGGAAGAGAGAAGTTAACGCTCTCCACTGAGAAAGAAGCACGAGTTCAACATTCACAGTTGTCTGGCTTGCTGATAAGACAGCCAGCATACTTGTCAATCATAGAAACATAGAATGGTTTAGGTTGGAAGGGACCTTATAAACAGGTTAGTTCAAAATGAGACACAAACCACACCATTTCTTGACCAGCTGCTAGTTGCTAGACAAAGGAGGGGCTCACTACAGAAACATAATGAATCAGTAGGAAGGAAATGCAACTCCATGCAGTTTCACTGCTTATGGAACGAGCTTCGCTGGTTAGTCAAAGGCAACTCTCAGCCCCACTCACTCCAAATACATACATATATCCATTTGTAAGTTATGTATTAATACATTGGCTTAATTGAATACCAACATAAGATAAAAGGACTCTGCTGAGCAAAGCAAATTATTTGACTATCATCAACATATATAGATACACTGAAAGGCTTACAGATTTAGGTACACGGACAAGACTGGGGCTTTAAAGCATCCAAACTTCACGAATGGACTGCTTTTAAACTTCTGCCTGTCCAAAAACTGTGAGTGAGTACACCATGCTCCACCTGTACCTTATTTACAGGAAACCAGAGTTTGATGCCATATGATACCATCTCATTTTGTAGTACAGATGGGAATTTCACAGTTGAGAACCCTGATGTCTCCATGTGTATTTTCAAGTTTTGTACTAGTCAGGACAAATATAGCTGAAATGCATTTATTAGTATCTGTCCCACTGCATGAAGTCTTTGGTATATTAGAAGCTCAAGCTAATATGCTAGGTTGGTTTCTTTTTTTTTTTTTGTTAATAAAAACAGCCTTATCTGTTGTGCTTAATGTGAGGCTCCCCATGACCCTTTTATGGCAATAATTTCCTGCTAAAACTAAAGCCAAATCACGAATGTTTGCATGCCTAAAATCTCAAAGGGAGATTTTGGCAAGGCCAAAATGTTATCCTGAACTTCTGCTACCAGATGTTCCTGGAAGTATGTTACCTCTAGCAAACATCTCATCCTGGTTTATTCCCTTTTCCAACACTAATTCAAAGACTTTGCCATACAATTAAGCTAGACATCATTTATGCACTTTCAGGTAAGTATCAAGAGCCTCTACGTAGAGGTCAAATAGGTATGGCATCTAGGAAGTAAATATAACTGTAAAAGTAAGAAAATACTAGGATACAACAATGAAGAGCAAGAGGAGACTAATCCTGTATTAGAGTGCTTTGCTGCTTCTACTTAAGGAAGTGTCATTCACAAATTCTAGTTTATTTTTTGTACCATGCCATCTTTTTTTAAAGAGACAAAAACCCTTCCACCCTTTAAACAGACAAAACCTCCTTCTGCTCCTAAATATCAACAGTATCAGGAATCTGAATGGCTCATTAAACTTAGTTATAAAACAGAAGGACTTAATGTATAAAACAGGACTCAATCACATATGCAACTTGCACATAAATTGCATTTAACTATTTGCAACATCAGCTTAGTAAAGGGAGGCTTTTACAGACTACAACTCCCTAGACAAAGCATTTGCCACTTAAAAGGTCTTTTATTGAGAGAACAGCTATGTTTTTCACATACTGACAATAGTTTAATACACAGATCAGCAGTTTTATGGCTCAAGAACATCTCATTATAGCCCTCAGACATTAACAGTCACTTCTGAGAAGCCATCTAACACAAAAATCTCAACTTGCTACTCAAAGACAGAGTTGCAGCAACCAATTCCCTTCCTCACTTCCTGTCCCTTGTGCCTCTGAACATACTGAAGTGACATGTTAGTTCATAAATAATTTTCAGGTGAAGGCTGAAAAAGATGTATCATATTCAAAGAATGACGACAGGTATTACGTCAAACCAAACAGCAGTGTTAAGCATAGCAACTGGGTTTCCTCGATCAACTTCAATGTTTTAATAGTTTTAAGTTGTTTAAGATGATCTATGACTGTAACAGATATGCAGCAAAGACCTTCAATCCAAATGAGACGCACTGACCAATCTCATGTGTAAAGGGGTCTTATAAGAAAGGTGGGGACAGACTTTTTAGTAGGGCCTGTTGCAATAGTACAAGGAGTAGATTCAGACTTGATAATGAAGAAATTTGTCACAATATGGCTGGTGAAACACTGGCACAGGTTGCCCAGAGAGGCTGTAGATGCCCATCCCTGGAAACAGGTTGGACGGGGCTCCAAGCAACCTGATCTAGTGCAAGATGTCCCTGCTCATTGCAGGGGGGGGGGGGGGACTAGATGACCTTTAAAGGTCCCTTCCAACCCAAAATACCCTATGATTCTATGTGCCATTTTCTTTAATAACACTGTGATATGGAAGTTGGGTTTACATCTCTTGACAAGAGCTTGTCAAACAGTGAGTCCAAACCACTGCCAGCAATTTAACACTATTCTCAGATCCTACTTGTGCAGCACACACTCTATTAATACAGGTCTGCACATCACTACCTTGCCTTGCCAGAAACGTGCTGGGCCATCAGGATCACCAGTAAGAAAAATAAGCATTTCAACTGATTTAACTATTTCTAAGTAGCTGAATAAAACCAGCTTCAAGCTTCCCTAGAAGAACATCATTTATCAGTCTTCCCTTCTACTGTACTTCCACATAATCCTGCTTGCAGACCTCTCCGCACTCAGCTTCAATACACTTCTTGCCAGGTAGCATCTCCTCTCTTGTTGCCAAGATTTTGGTGCAAAACTCCAAAGTTTTTGCTAACATCTACAATTCATTTGAAAAAAAATATTATGTTCTCAGTGGTTGCATCTTCCACTTTTTAAACTGTGTCTGCTGTGTAACACTGATTCCCACCAGTGTTACACAGCAGACACACAGTTTAAAAAACTGAGTTGGGTAAGGAAGGAACCCAAGAGCTAAATGTGGAACACCAGAGCCTAGAGAAAAGGACAAGGCTTACACATCAAGCATTATGGAAAGAACGCTGGAAGTCAGTTGTCCTGGAAATTTGTCCAAGTGACAGTGGTGATCAAGTTCAGTAATAAAAAGCCCTCAAAGTTATCACTGACTGTGATTCTGATCAGCAACTTTTTCTGGGAACTACCTGACAATTATTTAGGGGCTGTTCAAATCATTAATACACATTTCTGACCAATACCAGGCACAATCAATACTGGAACAACAGCATACTGTCAGCATTCTTCTTAACTGGTATTTAACACTTGGACCTTTTAAAAAGCCTTCCTTGTTTTATTGCACATCTATAAAACAATGTCATCTGCATCTAACAGACAATCTATGTTTCTCACAGCAGTTGATGAAATTAGTTATCCAAGTACCTTAGTGAGATTTTAGGCAGAACTTGGCATATACTGTTCCTATGCTAACAGTAACTACTAAATTATTCACCAGTTTGATAGCAAGGCCTGACACCATGTTGTTTGAATGATATACAATTAAGTTCCAAAAGAGTTCAGGTTTCCATCTGTGTTGGAAGTGCTTCTTGTGTCATGAAATATTTGGATACTTTGCAATACTGATACAGGAAAAGAAAGCATCATGACATTATAAAATTTCAGAGACAGACTAGGGACCTCTGCATGAGGTTCCCCAACCATCAACCCTCTCTCCGCAGTGATTTTGATTCACTGATGTTTGAGAGAATGGAAAAAAAACACCACACCTATCACCTGGAAGGGGCTTCAGCTCAGGGAAGCCAAGGAAGAAGTTCATTACCACTTTCCCACTCCCACAGCATCCTAGATTTCTAGTCTCAGGACATCCCTTCCAGACTATCAACATGTTCTTCCACCCTGTCCCCCAAGCCCTACAGGTATTTTATATATGCATGGTCACCCCTGCTCTCTGCTGATAAGAGTGTTTAGCCTCATCAGCTGAAATAAGAGGAAGACAACCTAGTGTCAGCCTTGCTTGCTTCCATTGTCAAAACAGACAGGCTACATAGCTCTTCCCCAGACCTGAGGACTTGGCAATGCAGAACAGTGCTGAATCAGACAACAGACAGTGGCATACAATAGAACACGTGGCTAGCATCATATATAGTGGTAAGATTTTTATCAAAGTACTAATGTCACAGTAACATCTAAGCTTTCACTACCATGATTCTCTGTATACAACATTTTTTCCTTTAATCAGCTTCTTCCAGTTATTTGAGTTCAAATCTACAGAACACACAAAACATTTCTACCTGCGTTCAGTACAGTAACAGTTGTAATCACTGCTTTTTGTGCACTATACTATTGGCAGAATAAAACTGATATTGTATTTATTATCAGAAAGAACATGTGTGATAAGAGAATCTTGTTTCAACATTTGTTGTCAGAAACATCTTTAACAGCCCTATAAACTATGCCTTTTACAGGGGGAAGCTTATTATTAAAAAGTTGCCTTAAATTAAGACCCAGTCTAATTTTGCACTGTGCGCACACACTCAATACAATTTGGATCCCTAGAATGTCCTTTGCTTCGAAGGGGCAGAAACAAAAGAATATGCAGTAGAAAGGGCTCTTGCTTACAAGTACTTAGCATCTGAAGCTTCCTTGCTATTTGAGTTAGTAGAGTTCTCTACCATTTATGAACACGTGTATACCTCTGCAAAGCAGAAACTGTAACAGCAACACAAGAAATTAAACTAGTCATAGCCCCATCATACACTTTCTGCTAGTTTTTAATTTGCACTTTGTGTGGAAGTACTGAAGAGACCAATCTGCCACATCTCCTCGGACGAAACAGCAATTTGCCTAGCAAGAACTCAGCCTGAGCAGGTGCTTCACAAGCTAGAGAGACTGCATCTGTGTGCAGTTAAGCAAATGAAACTATCAACATGAGCACTGTTTTGCACGACCTGACAGACATACATATATAAATCTCAGGCTTTAAAAAGTTATGCTTTTATTTAGACATCTTAAAGCAAGTTCAAGGCAATTACTGATGCAAGCCTTTAACACTAACTGCATCTCAACATTCCCTAGAAGGTTTCACAGTGATTCAGACAAAAAAGTTGCATGAATCATAACAGATCAGGCCAAAGCCATCAGACCTACCTGGTACAGGCCACCAGAGACAAGATACAAGTGGCAGATGAATAGGGAGAGGCTTATTCATAAGACAAGCATTATTACAGTTCTCTCCAGAATGTTCTCAGCCTCCAGTTATTTGTGCCTCACCAATCCCCTGAGCCAAAGGGTATATATTCACAGAAAAAAGTAAAGGACTCCCTCCATCCCCCCCTCAAAGTGCCTAAAACTTTTCATAGCTACTACATCTTGCAGCAGAGGGATCCACAGTATAACTACCTTTTTGTTAAGAACTTTGTTTGGAGCCCGCTACTTTGTGGCCACCATTTCTACCAAAATGCAAACTAGACACAGCAGCTTGAAAATAGGCAAATCCCTACTTAACTTCTTTAGACTGTTCATAATTTGAGAATCTTCTATTAAGTTCCTTCTCCTTCAAGGTCATTTCATACTTGCATCCTTCTTCTGAGGAGGCTTGGTGGGGCGGGGGGTAGGACCAGAGGAAATGGCAACGCACACAGCACTGCAAATCCAGACTGAGCAGTGGCATAACAGCCTTTTTCTCTTCCCAGGATTCACCAGCTTTCAACTACTGTACAAGGAAATTGTTTTAAATAACCACAAAAATTCCTAAAAATCTCCAATCTTAGCAACAATCCAGCACACAGCCCATAGTAGGTCCACATTAAATTAGGCTTTCCAAGTCTAACAGTCACCTACAAACAATTTTACTTGCTATGACTCAAGTTGCTCCAGCAACATGAAGTACTCCTGCATGTTTTCAGATGACCTTCACTTCTTGTGCCATGAATTTAGTACAACTGAACTCTTCTTGCTATTCATCACTTGTTCTGTTCAATATAACGATAGGCAATTAAGAAAAAGTTCCAGCACAAAATACAATGGGACTCAATTCTGAAAAGTTATCATTTATTCATACAGGAGCTTTCCTTGAAAAAAAAAAAAAAAAGTCCCAAGTGAATAAACAACCAGCACCATTCCATGGAAGCCTGCTTTATGAGCCTTTCACAATGACATTTACAAACTCCTTTTGACAAATGAAACCAGGAATATTTATTTGGGATAAAGTCTTCTCCAAATCGGACTCCCTCAAATCACTGACAAATGTGAAGCATAATTTTCCCTTATGAAAGCCTTACTGACTCTTACCATTAGCCTATTATCTATCCTCCACAATTCTGTCTTTTTAGTAGTCTGCAGCTAGCCAGGCATCCTCACCACCTCTTTTGAAAGGAAACAGACTACACTTTTCCTATGCTGCCCCTTCTTAGCAGCACAAGTAACAACCGCACCACAAATCAGTTGTCTTAGTTACATCAGAAGATTTTTAATGACGGCTCCATACTATAAAGGAAGAGGTCTTTAAAAGAGACTTCAAACATCCATTACTCCAATAGCGGATTACAATGGCTACCTCAGCTATGTTATTCATGTCATTTGGGAGGCATTAATTAGCATAGCATCATACCTTCCCAATTATTGAGTTTAATAGTTCGGTAACTCCCCTACATCATTACTAGGAGAATAACTTATGCATGCTTACAATCCATTATTAATTAAGTAAAATGAAAAATACTTCTAGAGTTTTATGAATCAGAATTAATTTAATTAACTCCTACAGACACTTGCATATTTATCTTTCTATCAAAGAAGAAATCCTGTAAGATTATTGTAGAAGTCAGGAAACAAAAAGGACACTACAGAGAAGCTGAACAACTCCTCAGAGATAGGGCACTTCAGATAATTTCTAAGATTTCCTCACCCCAAAAAGTGGAAGATACCTGCCTGAATGAACTAAGCAGCAACAAGTCACTGCTACAAAGGGATACCCTTGCAGACTTTTTGTGTTTAATTACTCTAAGTCAAACAAGAGTAAATGGCTAAACTGGTCTCAGTAAGAGTGATGCCTTGTATCCGAAGAGGTACTAGGACTTAGTTCCCTCATAACAGGATGAAATAGTCACAGGCTAGCCCTTCCTCAGGGGAAACACATTTGCAATTAAAGCAGCAAACTTATTTTACACAACAACAATATGTGGAATTCACTAAGAAATCAAAGGATTAATTACTTACAGGCATGATGCTATCCAGTTATACCAGGCATGAAACAAACAGTAGACAATACCTTACACTATGTGACACTGGGGAGACACCAACAGTTATTACAAGACACTAAGCATTTCTTAAAAACAAAAACAATTTGGCAAGTAAGCCATGAATGTAAGACCACAGCCACTTTAGGCTTTCCTCTAAGCACTCATAAGGACTACTACCATGCCCTGTCCGGACATGGCTGATTTTATCCTACAAAGCCAAAGCTTAAACCTAATTTTGAAATGAAACATAGTTTATAATCTGGCTTCTCAGGGGGAGAAGAAAAAAAAAAAAGCTGCTTGAACTGAAACATACTCTGAAGGCAAGCTTACAACTCTGTTTTAAATACACAAAAATAAAAGAACTGCCTAAGCTTACTAGAAGTAAACACCAAATGCACATTACCAAACTTCAATGTTAACAAGAAGCATTTTTAAGTTACCAGTCTACGCATTTATTTTAGATTGCATCTAAAAGTCACAAGCTGAAGACTGATTTTTAGGTGGCAAGAACCAACACCAGCATTCCTGTATTAGTAGTTCTTTATGGACGCTTTTCTTTCCATAAAGGGGGAACCAGGAAGCTTTCAAACACTTTCTCCATGCCTGCTGTGAGACTGAGAAGTGAAAGACAAGAGCCTGAAGTTGCTCAGCCCCTCCCCCTCAAGCAACATCACACCTGTAAGCACCATCAGAGCTTCCAGGGGAAGAGCACTAGTGTGAGGAAAAGCCCATGCAGAAGAGTGGAAGTAAGGCTTAAGAACCAAAACAGACCTGCAAGTCAGGACAGCAAGAGAAATGAGTTCTAGCACTACCTTACAGCAGTACTGAGAAACTAAAACTATTACCCATGCTGCAATTGCTATTAGTTCCCTAATCACGTGACAGCTAGTTTTAAGACAGCTTGTTCAAGTACTGCCAAGCATGCAGGCACACCAATTGATGTGGCTTAAAGACTATTTACTCAGCTTCCTGAGCAGACTTTTCACAGCTTACACTGTACTCTGTGAGGCCACACTAGCTCTGACACCTCTAAGCTTGGTATGCTGTTATGTGGGCATCGTGTTCAGACTGTCGATAACCTGTCTCACATGTTACATCACACACCAAGTCACTGACTCCTAAGTACTTCTCATGATCTCCAAATGAGCTTCCCACTTCATAACTGCTAATTCTCTGCTCAGTGTTTGTAAAAATACTTAGTCTTAATACGAGTACAGTTTCCTCACATTTTTTCCAAGTGAGTAAATCACTACATGCTTGTAAGGTCTTATTATACAGCCTCCTACACAATTCCCTGTCCCCCATTTTTTTTTAAAATGCCCGTAGCACGCCTAGTAATTTCAATATTCTGGCAGTGCCCAAGCATGTAAAAGCTCTTTCTGTTAGAGAACAGCCTTTAGCACTACAGGCTGTATTACTACACTAAAATACTCTGAAACCTGTCAAGCAACCAAAGGGTTCAATTTGTACTATTTAGACAGTATTATTCCAGAGAGCAAGCCATGAAAAAGTCAAAGCCAGCTAGAAAAAAAGTAGTAAGAAAATAAGTTTCAAAGAGTATCATACATGAAGTAACAAGCCAACACTTTTGTGATTAATGCTGTAGAAAAACTAGCTACTACACAGCACCAGTTAAACCTTCTGAAGGGTTTAGAAAGGAAACAAGTTTCCGTATCAGCTTCACTGAAGTCTTCTGCATCTTTTTTTCCTTGTCTAGGCACTTACTTTTTGTCCACTGCTTAATAAAACAAGGTTGTCCAAAATATGATCTCCAGAAAAGCTCTTCTATATTGCAGTAGAACAAAAATCAGAAGTGACTGCTACTGTGAACTTGTTTGCTGCTAGTACGAATAATCACTTAACTGTTCTAATATTAGGCATTTATTTTTAGCAGAGAGAGAGGAGTGCTAGAATGGCTTACTAAGATGCATACCATAAGCATGCAGTAAGCAACAAATCACCATTAAGAACCATTAAGTCTTTTAAAATCTGCACACTACCCAAAGCAGGTAAAAGAAAACAGCTCCGAAGCACCTGCTGAAACGCACCAGCTACATACAGAGTACACAGGCTTACACATGCTGTTTGTTCTGAACTCAGCTTCACACAGCCAAAATGCTCACCTCTCAACCACAAAGTTATTGAAACTAGCCTAACAAATTCCCACATAGCTGAAGAAATTCGTGCCGGCCAACAGATTACCACTGTGCTGCACAGACCTCCTCTGCCTGCAGACTAGCAAACTGGCATAAACACCTCAACTTTACTGAGGCTGGAATTCCAGTACTGTCACACCGGAAGAGTTCAGTAAAGGGAGAATCTTGGTGTTTTATTCTGCGTTGCGTTTTTTTTTCTTGGGGGTTTACGCACATGAATGTGTGTTTTTTTCCATAAAGAGTCAGCAATATAAAACATACACTGATAGAGTAGAAACTACTAAAGCTAAAGTGAGCTCTTTTTTTTAAGGTTGCCTCACAAACACCACACGTCCTTCACACCATTAAGTCTCAAAGAGCTGAAGCAGCCCGAGATAACGATTTAGTCAAAGTAGCCCAGCACATAAAAGTGGAGACAAGTCTACAGAGTCAGGACACTTTAACCCACCAGGCTTCTTCAACTACACTTAAGATTGCTCAGTGTACTAGCTTTAATCTAGTCCCACTAGATTGAAATTTATGCAAAATGAAGTAAAATCAACTGAGTCACGCCAAACCCCTGCTACGCTTGCACCGTGCTTCGAGGTCTTCTCCCAGTCTGCCGGGGCACGGTGGCAGGGGGCCACTGAGGCGAGCAGCACCCCAACCCTCTAAGCCNGCCCGCAGGCCCCGCTCAGGACACGGGTTCGAGCCCGCCTCCGCCGGCGGAGGGCCGCCGCCCGCTTTGCGGCGGGAAGGACGAGGAAGACGAAGCGGCTGCGCCGCGTTGCCCAGCCCGGCAAGCCGGAGCTCGCCCCCGGGAGTTACCGTCGCGGGCGGGGAGGAAGGAGAACCGCGGCCCCCCGGGGGAGCGGCGGGTGGCTCGCTCGCTCCCTCCCTCCTTCCCCTCCCTCCCTCCTTCCCGCCCTCGCCCGGCTGGCAGCGACACCAAGCCTTCCCGGCCCTCCCCGCCGCGAGGAGCGAGGGGGGCTCCCCCGGCCTGCTCGGCGGGCCCCAGACAAAGGAAGGAAACGGAGACGAAC
>VZSZ01001546.1:517590-559730 GCA_013398815.1 Ibidorhyncha struthersii | reverse complement strand
GACTCCCGCCGGCCGAGTCACGGCTGTTTCTGACCCGCTGAGGGGTTGTTGCAGCGTTTTGGGCCTCCTCCCCGGGTCGTGTCTGGGAGGGCAGAAAGTATCCTTTGTGTGCTGCCCTCCTCTCCTTCTCTGCCCCTCGTAACCTCGTTGTAGTGGCCGCCATCCCAACTGGATGGCCTTAAACCGGGTTATTTTGGAGGGCCAGGCTGCCTGGAAGCCTGGGAGGTATTGCTGGAAGAGAGCAAAGTCTCTGTACACCGGAGAGCTCTCAGCGGCTGCTTGCGCCCGGGCTGGTATTTAAGGAAACAACAGCAAACTTAGCAGTCAGGCTTTGAGCAAGCGGGGATGTCATCGGTGGCATTAATGTGTTTGTTTGGGTTTTTTTTTTTTCAGCAGTGGGTTATGTAAAACTTCCCAGCGCTATTGTGCCCGCTTAGAACAGTAAGCGTTTATTCCTGGCTTGGCTCCTTTTGCCAAAGGAGGTTTCAGGTCTTTTTGAAAATAAATTTTCTTCTTCTTGTTATTCCCAGAAATTGTTCTTACATGAAACTTTGCAAAATTTTTTTTTTAAAAAAAAAACTAAAAAAAATAACCAACCAGAAACACTAAACCCACATGACCTGGGGCATTTACTTAGAAGGAAAACTGCTTAAACTGTCAAGGTTACAACCGATTAAAAAGACCATCTTACAGGGGAAAAAAATTAGGCAGCTTCAATTAGAAACTCTGTTTATATAATTACCCTTTAAGAATATTAATTATATTTTGGTATGTTTTAAAAGGATATTAATTTTGTAATAATATGGTTATCCACCTGCCATCCCAGATGAAGAATGTGATAGATACCTGCAGTAAAAGCAAGTGTGTGGAAAATAGTATATAACAAGCCAATTAGAAAAGCTGTGTACTTAACATATTTTATTTGGTCACACATAAAGTAGGTGACTGTGTGACTGTGACGGGGGATCCCAAGCCTTTGACTTGTCACAAGCCTTGCTGAAGCTGACGGACCTGATAGAGCTTTCCTTTCAGGCTAAAGGAGGGAACAAGAGAGTGGATAATTTCTTGGAAGAGATGACGGCCTAACTTGGGGATGAATAATTAGAAGAAAAAAAAATATGTGGTAGGCTTAGGAAGCCTCCTGAGATAAAAATAGGAAAAGCGAGGATAATATTAAAGAAGGACAGCGTATGCTTTCCTAGTTCTTAGCTGAGCATCAGTTTATGGCCACTGTTTTTGTAGATGGTAGTTGTTTTCAGTGTTGTTTTGTTAATCTGTTTAGATGTATGGTCTGTAATAAGTTTCTTTGTAGAAGGAATATCTTTATTGTGTTTATTTCTCACTCTTTTGTTCCAGCATGCTTCTGATGATGTCAGTCACCTGGGTCACTGATAGCAGTATGTGTATTTTCCACGTGCTGTACCCGATTCACTGTTCTTTCTGCTGTATGGTGTAGCACTGCTGTATTCGGTATCTGATATTTCCAGAGCAGGAGTACTGTTGACAAGGATGGCCAACTTGACTTTGGGCTGCTGCATCCTTTTCAGAGCCTGGTTGTACCACAGCATGTATTCAGCACTTTTTATAACTAGCTGAAGCCTTGACTTTATGAACTCTAGTTTTTTGTCTTAGCAAAAGGCACGTTATGCCTCCAGTTGGGCTGAATGATAAACAGATGCATCTCCAAGATGGTCGGGCAAATATTGTGCTAGGTGAACCTTTGGTCTGAAGCAATAAGGCTGTTCTTGACAGCTAAAGGTCTCTGTTTGCTCCTAGTTCAAATACTGGAAGGGACGCTGTCTGAAAATAGACAAATTGCAAATAAGAGGCAGGGATTCGATATGCATTTAGGCATGTGTCTGTATTAAAAATCTGTGTAAAAGCAGCAAAAAAAAGGAAAGCAAAGAGGCAATAAAAGAAATGCTTGTAGACTATCTGGGAGAGAATAAACAAAGAAATGAGCTTTTGGGAGAGGCAGAGCTGTAGTTGAAAGTGAGGTTTGGGAGTGCAGTCAAGAAAACTTCTTGTCATTTAATCCCACTGTGCTGGGCAAAACAAAGCTCTTTCTACAGGCTTTGTTAATAAATGGGACTGTATTCGAGACGCGTATGATTCTGTCACCAGTTTTTCCTTCAAACAGAAAGAATTCAGGAGTCTGTTGACAAACTGTTTGGGCCGAAGGGGGGGAGCACTATTAAAGCAATATATACATTATAACAAGCTGCCATTTTGCCATGTCTCTCACTTTACTCTCTGACCTGTCAACATCACTTGGTATCCACAGAAGTTGTGGCATGGTGCTTGCAGATCGCTAAACCTGGTTAGGGCCCCCTGAGCAAAAAAGGGCCTCTGCATGGGCAGGGACAAGCACATTGTAAGGCCTGGAGCCTGTTTTGTCTGAGGAGCCATTTCTTCTTCTCCAGTTTCTAAAGCAGTTGGCAGCTTAGGGTTGCCAGGTTTTAAAGTACGGGGCCGCCATGTGTGTACTGAAGTCCTGAAGCCTTGCTGTACTTCTGCTGTCACTCTTCCCTTCTGCACCCAGCGTCCCTGTGGGTTGCCGTGGCGGCTGAGGAAGGCAGTGGCACTCTGCCCCAAGCAGCCTCCATCCCCTAACCACTAGTCCTCGCCGGCTCCATAGGCAGCTGCTTTGGCCACGCAAGTTTTAAGGCATCAAAGCAAACCCTGAGGGAGGTGGAAGCACAGATGGCTTCCCATCCTGCATAACTCAATTCCCATACTGCATTCTAAAAGCATACGGTAAATATGGGGAAAGAGTGTATCATCTTACACGTTTTGAATACGAGATGCATGGGCTGGGTCCTGTGGTTGATGGTGTATCTGGCAACCCTTCTGACAGTACAGAGTCCAGCCCTTGTCTTGGCCGTGTGGTCCCTGCCTGCTCTGCTGCCTGGTAGGGAGAGCTGAGTGTGTTACAGTCTCTGTTTTCACACTTAGAGCTAAGTTAAAGAACTCACTGCAAAGGCTTAATGAAAACTGAATCATGTTCACATTTAATCAGAGGATTTAATGTAATTAAATGTAATGTATTAATTAAATGTAATGTATTACTGGCTGGAGTAGAAGCTGATTTGATTTTCCTTGGCCTACCCTCTTCTTTTAAAATCAATTTTTGAGTGCATGGGCTGCCTACAGTTTTCATGTTCTTATCAGCTTCTCAGTTGTCCTCCCATAGGTTACCTTCCCAAGATTTTTAAGTATCAGATTGCATCTTTAGAGTCCCAGTGCAAGGATAATTTTATTATTTCCTTTCACTGAGCTCTAAGTCATAGTGGCAGAAGAGTGAGGCGTGGTGGGGACGGCATCTGGATGGTGGCGTGGCATGGTGCAGCACAGCAGGCTCAGGCCTGGGGAAGTGCCTCGGAGGTTTCAGGGTGCTGTTTGCTGTGGCCCCTTTGTAGATTGGGTCAGCTCTGGGGTGAGCCCTGTTCTTTGGAAGAGCCTTTTGATCTGTCTGCCTTCTGTCCCGGGGGATGGAGCAGAGACAGAATCTGTCCTCAGATCTAAACAAGCCATTAGTTGTCATTTCTGCGCTAATGAGGTTTGATCCAAATCCTCCCTATCAGTCTCATTTTCAGTCTTTTGGAATATTTACCTCACCAAACTCCACTGATGTTAGGTGTGCCAAACACCAAATTTTTACCTTTTTAAAATCCTGTTGAATGACAGTAGCTGGGAAGAAAGAAACTCAGCACACAGTGGGTTTTAGAGCATTTATAGCAGAGCTGGATTTGCACAAATATAAAAGAAGTGGGGAAAGTTACTGGAATAAAGCAAACTTCAGAAGAAAGAATGACTTTCCTGTCCAAATGGTGCATGTAAGGAAAATGTAAACAGTCTCAAGCAGCCTAATTTTTCATCTTAGATGTTTGAATACATTTCCCTCCTATAGCATATATAGCAAAGAGTAAACACATTGATTTTTTTGGTGATTATAGGTATAAGAAACCAATGTTACTTAAGTCTTTTTAAAATGCAAATATAATTAGGGAGGTAGTTGTATAATCTGTTTAATATTATCTATTAAAATGTGCATATACATAGTATGTTTTAAAATATACCTTATTAGGAAGCTACAGCCTGTTAGCGTAATGAGAATCTGAATGGTTATTAGTATTTTATAACTGATGTTTGTCTTCAGTAGCATAGTAATAATTAATTTTAAAAATAATTAAACAGTGAGCTTTGACATAAAGTGGAACTTAACCTTGTTTTATGCAAACTTCTCTGAAATTAGCCTTTGAATAACCAAATTTGAAATGACTTGTATTTTCAGCTCATGTTTTCGGAAAATACATGGAAAAGTGTACGTGATAGAACAGCTTAGAAGTTGGAAATAAAAGTGAAATATTCCTGTTTGTTGTTACTCTTGCATTTCTCCCAAAGTGTTGCTGAGTGTGTTACTGTTGAGGAAAATAGTGAAAATGAAGACCTATTTTTAGAGGTGCGTTCCCCATTTTTTTATTTCGGGGCTTGCGTTTCACAAAGCTGAGCAAAGCATGCCGTTACTGACGGCGTTGTTGACGTTATGGTGGCAGACCTTTGCTGAGGGTACCCCGTGCCCCAACGGGCTGGCTGTGCTGCGGAGGGCTGACCAGCCGGCTGGCCACGCGGGCCTGAGCCGAAGCCGGAGCATGCCGGGAGTCCTGTTTTATAGCAAGCATGCTGGGACTGGGAGTTTTTCTGCTCTACTTCCCGTCTGTCATGGCCTCCTGTTTTGAGGCAGGATCTGTCCGGTGCCGATGTGTGCAGACGGTGAGTGCCGAAGCTCCTTGATGGGTGCTGGGGAGTGGAGGCCCCCCCCTGCCCCCCACCGCCGCCCTCCGCTGCTGCTGCACGACCTTTGCCCGCTCCTGGCTGCTCCTGCCCGCTCCTGCCATCCCCGTCCACCCGTAACCCCTGCAATGGGGGAGGGCTGCCAGGGGGACTTCGTGCACGGCTTTCGGGGGGTTTGCTCGGGATAGCTTCAGTGGGAGGCAGAAGTGTATGAAAAGGGGCGTCGGAGGCACAGCCTTGAGCTGTTCCTCTTACAGCGTGCTTTGAAATATGTGCTCCTTCCGTGTACCTACATATTCTTATGTGTCTGAATTAATTTGCATGGGGTTAATAACACCTTTGATTGTTAGAAATGATTTTTAAAACCTTTTAAAATGGTCAGAATATTGATAACGGTTTCTTGTCTGGAAGTGGGTTTTTTTTGTTATATAAGTAACATAACTAAGTTATACTGTAATAAGATAATTACGGTTGTCACTTTTACTGGTTTTGATTTGTGATGTGCACGGGGTAATTTTGTCACAAAAAATTATTAAAATCTGGTTTGAAAAGCATTTAATAGGTCATCTGCTGCTCATAGCTCTGTAAAAGTTTTATGTATACTTATTTCTGCACAAATGTTATACGGCAGCATTTCTCTGAAAAGGAGATACCCTTTTTATTTAGCATAGCAAACTTATTTTGAAATTTTGGATTTCCTTGTGATGCCATTACTTAGTTTTTTTAAGCATTTAAAAGCAAGAATTTTATTTTTGAGAGCTTGGGCAGAACTATAGTGCAAATCTGTTATTAGCTTCTTAACTACACCAGTGAAAAATGGGTTAGATGGTTATGATTAATATAATTAATTAAAATATAACATTAATATTTAAAAAATGAGTTAATGATGGTTAGCACTTGACCAAACCCCCACCTCTCAAAGTGTTCAAGGCCAGGTTGGATGAGGCTTTGAGCAAGCTGGTCTAGTGGGAGGTGTTCCTGCCCATGGCAAGGGGGTTGGAACTAGATGATCCTTAGGGTCCCTTCCAACCCAAACAATTTTATGATGACCATACAGGCCTGGAGCAACTCCAGTACCATCAGCAGAATTAGATCTTTTGGAATTGAGTCTAGGCGTGCCTCTGAGCAACTAAGTCCAAGGTTGTAGATCATGAGCCTGATTTGTGCCTTTTGCTGTGTTGGTGGTGAAGGGAACATGATGCCTCTGCTACAGCCAGGTTTAGTCACTAGAACAATCCATGAAGGGTATCGGTGACTTTCTGTAAATTACAGCAGTCCTGAAGTTGCTGCTGAGGGTTCAACAGCACCTCCTGGCCAGGGAACCTGGGGAAGGTGCAGAAGTACAATAAAGGTCCTTCCTGTCTTCTGTAAGTAGTAAAACAGACATCCAGGCAAGCAAGACGCAGTACTTCTGGTTTTACTGCATATTCCTCTTTTGTCATTGTGGACAAATGGATGAAAGTAGATAGGTGAGGATAATGGGTGAGTTGAATAGTTAGTAATTAGTAATTGCTTAGCAAAATGCCTGAAGATGCACAGAAGGTGTTGTCACTGATGAGTAAAAAATAGTGTCAAAAAACTGAAGTGTATGTTTCAAGGAGATCCTGTTACAAAGGTTTCATGCTCTCATTTTCTCTGAATCCACTTTTTTTTTGTAAAAATCAGTAGACAGATGGGATTGTGGCACTGGCAGAGATACTAAGAAACGCTTCTTTATTTGTTAAACCTTTTCTGTGTGAGTAGTCCTAGAACACAAATGATTTTACTTTAGTCCTCTTGGTAGACCCTTGCACTCCAATATAAATTTTTAGAGTACAGTAAGAATTCATAGCATAGTTTGCAATGTTGGTGATATAAAATGAAGAGGAAAAGATCTTTCCTAGAGCAACACTGATGCTATGGGGAGCCTTTGTCCTGCAAAACTGTAGGACAAATGTCTCAGAAAAATACAGTGGTTGTATTTCAGAGTACCAGCTTCTTACTCACTTCTTGGCTAGAAAAGTTTATAGTTATAGTTTATAACACTTATATGTAAATCTGTCATGGGAAGAAGGACATGGGACATAAAGCACTGCACCTATGTCTTACACAGCACATATATGGGTGAGTAATTTCTTGCAAGTGTATTGTCGTCCCATTGACTGATCTGCTGCAAGGTCAGCTCAATGTTACTAATGTCCTCCTGCCAAAGTTGTATCTTGGTATGGCAGTGGGTATAATTTTGCACATTAGTTCTGCACATTTCATACATTCTTTGTGTGTAATTCTGCATCTCTAGTATAGGTTTGTCTTCTCTGACCAACATTTTTTTTTTTGCTGGTAAGGCATGAAAAGGTTGGATTGTTCCAATGAAATGTATGGCAAAACGAAGCTGTTGTCTGTAAAGCCACATCTACAGTAGCTTTTCCACAGCATAAATAAACTGACAAGGTGAGGGAAGAGACCTTTTCTAACCCTCAGTCAGTATAATGGTGCTGATAAGAGTTTCTGTTTCAAACCAGGAGTTTTTTACTGGTTTTGTCCATGACAGTTGTGTTTGTGTTGGTGTAATCAAGAACAGGATTTGGGCCTGATACAGTTCTTGTGTTTGTTTGGGTTGTTGTTTTTTTTTTTTTTAATAGAATGCTCTCTTTTTCTAGAAAATAACAGTTTTTCATGTACTATCTACTTTTAATTTCAGGTGGTGGAAAAGTAAGAAACAAAATGAAACCTTTCCAAAGTGTCTGTCTTTTTAAGAGCTTGCTTGCCAGTTCCTACTGTCATGGTCAACTTCACAGCTGTCTTCTCCCTCCTGTTGCAAAGAAGCTAAGTTATGTGGTGGGACTGCACAACTGTGGATTTTGGAGGCCAAAATCTTTATTGGACACAGCTAGATTCACTCTGTCTTTTAACAGTTGGCATAGGAAAAACCATCAGGATTCTCGAGCATTGTGGAAGCATGAGGCTGTGCAGAAGTATCTGGAGACTTTAAGCAAGGAATACCAGCAGGTTAGTCGTCTGTTAAATGCTGACTCAATAAATGACTTTGAGCAAAGAACCCTGAGGAGAAGATGTGCAGATCTGTCCCCCATTGCAGCTGCATTTCAAGAAATCAAGGAGGCTGAAAGAGAAGTTCAGGAGTTAGAAGCTATGTGCAGAGGTAAGGACGACACATCTACTTACTAGTTTCAAAACAGTAGCTTTGCTTGCGATAAACTTCATTGCCCAGCCTACAAGGAAAGCTTTTAAATAAGTTAAGCTACCCCTGGAACACTCTGGTCCTGCCTGCTTTGAGAGCTTGCGTGCTGCTAGGGCTTTCTGCATCCAACCACATCCTTCAATTTTTCATCTTGCCTCACTTCAGTTTGAGGTCAAATTGGGAGAGTAGGGATCGTCTGGAATCTCAGGGCTATCCGTCTAGCAGAAATAGTTTGGAAATGTTTGGTTTAAGGTTTTTTGATAGAACTGAGAACAGTGTGAACTGAAGGAAAAAAACTTAGCGAGCCTAATACATTTGATAGATGCAGACTTCACCCATGTTATTTAAAATGGGATTCCATCTAGCCAGTTCATTGGTTCTTACTGAGCAAATTACATGAACTTTCATTAGGCCCTGCATTGTCAGCTTCCAATTTAAATGGCAAAAGCTAGTATTTCTTTGAAAGCTAGTATTTCTTTGAAAGTATTTCGTGAGTCCTTCAAGAAATAAAAATTGATGGTTGTCTAAGAAGCTGCTGCTTTTCAATACTCTGCTACAGTGGAAGTTAGGGTAAAAAAGAATTTAAAAGTGTCATTTTTGATACCATTCAGGAATAAGAAAGTACACAGGGAGTAAAAGAATTTACAAAATATGTAACAGTGCAACATTTTGACAAAAAAAAATTGGTAGAAGTGAGAGGAGCTGCACACAGTAGAAAAGAAAAAATGTCATCCATTCTGCTACATGGTATTAAGCTATGAGAGGAGGTATTAAGGTGAGAGAGGGAAACATCGGCCTGGAGAGAATGGGGTTTACATTGAGGAGCTGCAGCAAGGGAAAAGCAAAGGATGGGAGAGGTGGGTAGCCAGCGGTGTAAATGGAGGAGGGTGAAAGTTCATGGTGCTTTCCAGAGACAACTAAGGGTTGTTGACAAAATAGTAAAAGCCATATTGAAAGAAAGCTGGTAAAATGTTTAGAAAGGTAGAAAACATTCGTATTCTTTAGTTTTAGAAATAAATAGATGTTTGTGCTTTTGGAAAAAATGGTAGGTTTTGAAAATGTTTTAATCTCCAACCCTCTCCAGTTCTCTGCTCTGGAGAAAGAGGAAAAGGTGTGAAGGTGAGGAGGGACAAAAATTTAATGCTGAAAAAGAAATGCTCTTGGAAGAATTAGAAAGTGTTAAGAAATACTGGAAAATTCATACTTCAACTTAAAAAGGCCTTTTTTTGGATCAAGTAAATATAATGAAGAATTTTTCTAATTCCATAATTTATGATGTGGATGAATGGAGTGAGTTCTAGTTGAAAGAAGGGAAAATAAAAAAAAAACGAAAGAAAATTACAGCCAACAAGTTAATTAAATGGAGCCAAATTATTCTCTGTACTCTTTATCATGTGGCCAATTTAAAACACAGATCTTCTCTTCATATGACTGCTCTTTGTGTTCTGTTTAGCTCCTTAACTGGCCCTCTTCTCTGCAGTGCCTGAATTCCTCAGAATCTCTATAAGATTTTATATTTGCAACACTCAATGAAGCAGAAAAATAATATTTCCTGGTTTGCCACTTGTGATGTGAATCACGGGGCAGATTAAGTGAATTCTTAAAGGTCAGGTTTGCAGAGAGGTAGGAATGGGACTACAGTTCTCTGAATCTCAAGCTTGTTGGTCACCATCAGCCGTTCTTTCATCTCTGCTGACAGTAGTTAATTTGATACTGTTTATCTAACTGATCAATAGTGATGCTTTTTGGACCAGCTAGAAACCTTTGATTCAGTACAAGATTTGGGTTGGAGTTGTGACATACTGGTAAGGAAATTTATGCAGTTCTTGCCTTAAGTACAGGGGATGTCAGGTTCAAGTGTTGATCTGACATCTTTTATTTAAGGAAAAAAAGAACAGAGCGTAAATTAAAAACTGTCATATGGAGGACCTGCTGCTGTCTTTGTATACAAAGCTGATTCAACATCCCAGCCCATTTAATTCATAAGACTCACTGCTGAAGCCACCAGTAAATGTGTGTGTGTCTTAGCTGCTGTGAACGGGAACCAGGCTCCAGAAGCCCAGAGACGTGGAGCCTGCGGTCCTTGCGCCTGCCTTTGAGATACCCAATTTCTGCCACAGAAACCAGAGCTCAGGCGACTGGTCATGCAAGGTGAAGAGTTGCATTCAGCTATTGAGAGTCCGGTTTTATGCTGCACCTGAGGCAAACCTGTGGTTTCCATGCTTGCCAAAAGTCATAGGACTTTCTCTTCCTCTTTATTGCTTTCTTCTCTCACTGTCACTCCCAGCTGTTAATTTGTGTGGGTAATTGTTCAGTTGTAAATTAAATCTATTTCAACTTAGCATGGTAAAATACATGCATTTATTTAACCAGACCTGTTTTTTTTGTTTGGTGAGTTGAATTGGTTTACGTTCTGATGAGATGAGTGAGAGAGCCACTCCTCAGCTGGTAGAACAGTGGGAAGAAAGATGAAAAGGAGAGGGTGCTCCCTATTTTGGCAATGGCAGGTTTTCTTTATTATTGTAAACTTGAGCCTCCATAGCTGAAAAGGTTTGGAGCTTCTGCTAGCTTTACCTGAGATTGTTTCCTAGCTTGGTAGTAAGCTCTAAAATGTGGGCAGGGGCAATCTAATCACAGAATCATCAAATAATTTAGTTTAAAGAGGTCCTCGGAAGGTCATATGGTCTGATGTCCAACTCAAAGCAGGACCAGTTAGAGCCAGGTTGCCCAGGGCCTTGTCCAATTGAGTTTGGAATATATCCAGGGCTAGAGATACTACAGCCTCTCAGACCCCCTGTTACAGTGTCTGACTACCCTTAGGGTGAAAACAGTTTTCCCAATATCTAATCAGAATTTCCCATATTCCAGCGTATGTCTCCTTTTATCATGATACACAGAGTCTGTCTCCATCTTTTCAATGTCTTTCTGTTAGGTAGTTGTACACAACAATAAAACCTCTCCTCCCCCTGGTTTTCTTAAGGCTGAACAAACACAGTTTTCTCAGCCTCTTCTCATACATCCATTGCTCCAGACCTTGACCATCTTAGTGGTTCTCAGCTAGACTCACTCCATTATTTCCATGTCCCTCTTGTACTGGGGCGCTCAAAACTGAGTACAGTATACTCCAGATTGTGGTCTCACGTGCTGAAGAGAGAGGAAGGGAATCTCTTTAAGCAAAGCAGAGAGTCAAAGTGAGGTCTCCCGCATGCTGATGACTTGCATCCGTAACTCATCTCAGTGATCTCTTGAATAGCAGGAGACAGAAGGTTACAAACCTCATTATTATCATCATACCATTATATGTAGCACTCACCTTAATGAGTTGCTTACAAATTGTGGAATATATGAGTGTTTCTGGGCAAGTCTAGAAACAAAAAATTTTGCTGCATGAAAAATTATAATAAGGCAAACTGAGGCACTGCTTGTCTGCAGGCATGTTTTTGATATATTTTGATATATTTTTTTTGATAAATTCGTTTGTGGATTTATCCCTGGGCTGTCAATTGTGTGACGTAACCATCAGTATAACTGAGAGTGAGTAACTCTCAGGTGGGACTGGCATCTATTTGATGCAGACTTTGAGCCATAAGGCAGAGATTGAGAGGTAAGATACCTGCTACTCCTTCCAACACACATCATTTAGTTAGCAATATGCATCCTGGCTTGGGCTGCTCTTATTTGATATTTCATGCTGGCAAAATGCAACTGCAAGCTTTTATGTGCTGTAGTGCATGTCTTTGGTCAGCTGTATTACAGTTTGCTCTAAGCAAGGTGACACTGGCTAACATCTATTCCTGTTGTTTAGAGCTAGACAGCAGAGATGAGAAACAACTTCTAGAGCTTGCCTTAGAAGAGAAGGAAACCCTGAATAAAAAAATCAACATGCGGTGCAGAAAGGTGAGCCTGAGGTAAAATTATATGGCTTTGTAAATAAAGTTGTCAGAAAAATGTTTCTTTGTGATCTTACCAATAGATTCTGACACTTGCATTTAATGAAACAGAAGTCCAGCTTCTCTATTCTCCCTGAGAAGTGACAACATTAATTATTAGTAAGCTTCTTACTGACAATTGTGTCTTAGAAGCTTATTATTTTAGTCATTTTTGCTTGCTTGCTTGTCTGTCTGCAGATGCTGAAGGGGATTAAATAAATGGTGAGTCTCTGCTATTGAGACCTGACATGACATCCTAGTAACTGTTTGTGGCAGCGGAGCATGCATTCTTGAAAGATTTCTGATTGGAACTTGCAGTCTTTCATTTTCTCTTCAGCTGACAGCACCCCATGAGTGGAGAAATTAATTACAAGCAGAGAAGCTGAAACGATTCGGTGGAGAGCTCTATGATTGGGTTCATTTCTGTGTTCAGATTGAGATAATATGAAATGGGACTTTCTGAAAAATAAGATTAATGTAAAGATTGGCTGGGTTATAGTTAATAACTTTGTGTTCGTAGGTAGTTGGGCCTGGAGTGGGTGACCTGGCACCTGACTGTGGGATCAAATTTTCAGCTAGCTTTACTGCAGATGCACCAGTATATCCCATTTCTACTCTGACTGTGCTGAGTTGCAACAGCTATTGCAACTAGTTGCAACTAGTAGGACTAGGTTTTAGTCCTACTTACTGGTTTGCCAAAAGAAATCAGTGGTTGTGCACGGTCAAGCTGTAGCAATTGTGAAGGCTGGCTGTAAATTTGATTAAGAGAAGTACAGAGTCATGAAGGAGATAATGATATTCTGTTGTTTTTGTGGTTTTTTTTTTCCTTTTCAGCTTTTCCAGCTTCTAGTTCCAAAGGAAAAATATGATAGAAGTCATGTCATATTAGAAGTGACAGCTGGCAGAACAACTGGAGGTCAGCAAAGTTCCTGCAGTAAAGATTACTTCAAACCTCTTTCCAACTTTATTAAACCTTTTGTGGGTTATTCCTAATGCCTTTTTATACTTTAATAGTACAAAGTAATACTTTCTAAAGAAGAGTATCAATCTGTCTAATGATGGTGGTTAGAGTTGCAGCTAGATCTAAAAACTGGTGGCTGCCATTTTGTCAGCTGCTATTTATGTTGTAGTGCCTTTATATTTTTAGGAGACATCTGCCAACAGTTCACTAAAGAAATGTTTGAGATGTACCAGAACTATGCAGACTATAAACATTGGACCTTTGACGTTGTGAACTATACGCCGGCTGAGATAGGTATAGTAGTTCTTCAGACATTCCACCAAGACAATGAAATTAAAAGCTGTGTTTCTGTGCTATATTTGTCACACATTATTTGTCTCTCTAGGTGGATTGCATCATGCCGCTGCTCATATTTCAGGAGATGATGTCTACAGGCACCTAAAATATGAAGGAGGGACTCATCGAGTCCAGCGAATCCCTGAGACAGGCCTGTCGTCAAGAATGCAGCGTATTCACACTGGGACAATGTCAGTTATTGTTCTCCCTCAACCAGAGGAGGTAAATTAACTGTTAATCAGGGCAACAAGGTGGTGTATCCCTGCTCACCCATTTAGGCATTGGAGTAGCTGTTATTTAAACTGATGTCACTGTTACTGTTTAGGGTTTTTATTGATACCCAAGTGCTTTGTGCAAGTCTCAGCAAGTGATCCACAAGTTCTCTGACTCTGGAAGGCAATAGTCCTTGACTCTGTACCTTACGTGTTTAAAGGGATCATCAGAAGCAACTTTGCAGAGATTTCCTATTGCCTGAAATGACATGTAAATCAATGATCATTTCAATGAGTATTCCAGACCCAACATTCACAAAGCTGACTGCTATGATTAAGCCAATTTTAAATTACATCATGTAATAAGATAGGGAATATATAAAAAAAAATATTCAGTGTTACATCATGATGTGATTCTGCAGGTCCTTTTGATTTTTTTTTTTTTGTTTCATTTAAATTATTGGTGTCCTTCTCTGTTAAATCAAGGACGGTCTGTTTTGAATTTGAATGAGCGAGTGTGTTGGCTAGTCTTTCTGAGATCTCAGTGATACTGGCAGTTCTCTCTTAAACCAGCAATTTACATACAAAATAAACAAAACCAGACCCTGTAGGCTTTCCCTGCTCATTCTCCTGCTTCCTTGTAATGCTTTCCTTGCAACATTGACGAGATCTGAATGTTCCTTTCCCATCCACTGAGCTCAAACTATGGTCCAGGTCATCATGGACTCATATTTCCAATGCTGCAATCCTTACTTGGATCTGGATACACCCATTTTTTTCCTCAGTTAGATGTTTTTAAGCACCAAATCATTCCGGCTTGAATCATGAACAAGATCCTTGCGCTGCTGTTTAGAAGTATTTTTGATTATTTGCTTATTTCTTAGTCTCCCTGCCAAAGCTAGTGGTTTTACAAAAAGTTGTTGATTTTGTTTTGTTTCACCCCCACCCCCCCCTTGTTTTGTGAAGGACCTGGCGTAAGAGTTTGAAAAAATAAGTGAAATATTTAAAGCATCACTTGCTTTGCAGAGATATTTGACATTGCATTTTTTAAAAGCATAATAATTATAGCTATTACTCAGAAATGGTTGTAAAAGAGAAATTCTTTGAGAAGTGATTATTTTTTTGCACCAACTATAATAAAGAAGACATTCAGAAGATTTTCAGAATGAGCAGAAAGTAGTAATTGTCTTTGATTCTAGGTTGATGTTAAAGTGGATCCCAAAGACTTGCGTATAGATACATTCAGGGCCAAAGGAGCAGGAGGGCAACATGTTAACAAAACTGATAGCGCTGTGAGAATTGTACACCTTCCCACAGGTAAGTCTGGCTGTATTTCATAATTCTAATGATGCTAAATTTGTATCCTGAAGAGAAAGCTTGTGATCCTGCAAGTTGTCTCTTAGAGGGAGTTTGCAGAGTTGGACCTTATACCAAAAAAAGGAAGTAATCCCTTCTTGTTCTGCCTCTTTTACAGCAAGGCAACGTGTGAGAAAAGGGGTATGTCCCAGTTGCACAATGGTCAGCATGTTGCTATTATGCCAGTTTTGTCTTCAGAGGGAGTGTTTAATGAATAGACTTTCCTTGAAGGATGAAAGAACAAATGGAGGGTGACGGGGATGGGATGGAAGATGTAAACAATTTGTGCTGTGGGCTCTGTACCTTCAGGAGTAATGGCCATTGGCAATCAAGGCTGCACTTTGCCTACCTGCAACCTTTGTAGTTACAAGACTGAGAAAAAAGGAGACTTGAAGATTTTCACTCGGTACTAGATAACGCTATCATAGGTTGAATAGGAAGGAAAATGTGTACTAATGGGAAGGTAGTGTATATACTGGACCATTCTGTCCTTGTCAGGATTTGTTTTTATTGAAATTCAGCAAGCTGCCATCTGTCCAAATGCAGAATCTCTTCAGGCACAGGAAATTCCAATAGTGACCTGAAAACAGCTGTTTCCTATATGCCTTTTTATTTCAGAAATCAAATAAGAAGTAAAAATAAATACTAAATTTCTTTTAAAGACCTTTATTTTACTTTATTTAATTACTCATAATTAAGTTCAAGACTCTCCAGTGTTGTTTAGACACCCTGCTCTGATAGAATATTGAATTTTACAGTCTCCAAGGGCTCGTCTAGACTAAGACTTTAAAAACTTGTGTTGCACTGTTTCAAACATGCTTCTGTAGACCATGAACATTACATTTTTAACGTATTATAGCTAACTGGAGTGAACCCGTTTTCTGGAGGCAATGTCAGAAACTTGTTTGCTTCATGAAATATTAAAATATCCCTGATTTTTCTGTAGCACTGAACAAAGCCCCTGGTGTGGCTGTGAAGAGTTTAAAAACACCCTAATGGTTCTGGGAGTCTGTTAAAATGACTTTTTATCCTACAGCTGAAAGGCCCTGCAAACCAGCGCTCTAGAGGCTTCATTTGCCTAATGTGTTAGAATTAATTTAGCTTGTTTATTCTTTGTTATAATGGGCTTTTGATCTGAGCTCTCTTGAATCCCTGTGTAAAGGACTAGCAGTTGAGTGCCAGCAGGAGCGGTCACAGCTTTTGAACAAGGAAATAGCTCTGCGGACACTGAAAGCTAAGCTGTACCAGCAGGTTATTGAAAAACAACTAAGTCAAGAGCAGAGTGCCAGAAAACTGCAGGTAAGAACATGTGGTTGCTGAAATTTGGAGAGGGTGCTATGTTGTAGATTTGTTTCTGCTCTTTTTGAGTGACAGTGACAGAGCAAGTGAGCGTGTGTGTCTAACCAGGTGTGCTTACAGAGGAGAATCTTTAATATTAAGATGGTAAGTCTGCTTTAAAATGGTAAGTCTGTTTTTTACTTATCCCAGTTCAGCGCTAGCTTGGACTTTTCAGGCAGCGAAAAAGAAACATCAGCTGCAGCTGGAAAGAAAAGAGTCCAAAGACTGTAGCTGGCATTATCCAAAAGGAAACATTCAACATCATGTATTGAATCCCCCTATTAAGGCCAGAGTTATATAGTTAGAACAGCAGTAAACAGTTACTCTCCATGAAAACGGACGAGGGGTAATGGCTTCAAACTGGAAGAGCGTAGATTTAGAATAGATATTAAGAAGAAGTTTTCCACTGTGAGGGTGGTGAGGCATTGGAACAGGTTGTCCAGGGAAGTTGTGGATGCTCCATCCCTTGAAGTGTTCAAGGCCAGGCTGGGTGGGGCTTTGAGCAACCTGGTGTAGTGGGAGGTGTCCCTGCCCATGGCAGGGGGGTTGGAACTAGATGAGCTTTAAATGTCCCTTCCAAGCCAAACCATTCTATGAAAACTGGGATCAGAAGTTCTCAGAATTGTATTTTAACCTGTTTCTAAAGCGAAGTATTTGATAAGATCACACAGAGGGCTTGAAAGAAATAAGTATATAAACAATCCTGCCATTTTGCAGTTGGGTAAGTTTATTTCCAGAATCACAGAATGGTCAGGGTTGGAAGGGACCTCTGGAGATCATCCAGTCCAACCCCCGCGCCAGAGCAGGGTCACCTACAAAAGGTTGCACAGGACAGCGTCCAGGCAGGTTTTGAATGTCTCCAGAGTGGGAGACTTATTTGCAATGGTTTAGGTAACCTTTTGTGGAAGAAGCAACTTCCATAAGTGAGTTACCTCAAGTTATGGTGCAGAGTGTGCTTTTCTCTTGAAATGTGCTATCACTCTTTTCTCATTCTTTGAGTATTTTCCTATTTGTGGTACAAAGTTCAACAGTGATCAACAGAAATAAAAATACTTCAGAATTACAAAATTATTCAGGACTTGAGAGTTTCCTTCTTAGCTGTTTAATCACTAATTTCAGATTGCATTTAAATGTATTGTTCTTGCAGACTATTGACTCAGTCATTGTAAGCAGTGAGCCATTTGTTATTAATTTCAGCCTGAGAGTCTTCAAAGCTGCATAAGGGACTTAGATGTACATTTATATCAATACTGCAGAAACCCTGGCAAAAGTAAATTACCTTTCTTGATGTTTCAGGATATATTCAATAAAGTCCTTGTTTTGAAATATACATGTGGGTGCAAATGAAATTTTCAAAAAAGCCCATTGAAGCAGACACCCATTTCCCTAAGCAGTTTTTAGCATTTAATTCTCCATTTATATAAAGCATTTAACCACACAAGAGTGCTACATTTGGATTTCTGTTTTAAAACTTTTAGAATTACTTGCATTCTTGTGCTTTACCACTAGAGGACTACTCTTCATAGTCTCAATTTAATCTTCTTTCAGTACTAATTTCTGACAGCCAAACGTTAGTGGAACTGCTTTGCTGCCACACATTGACCATGCTGTTTCTTTTGTTAATGGTGCCTACTCTCATGATCTTTTGTGAGAGCTGCAACCGCCCCAAAAAAGAAAAACACACATTTTTGAACTGAAGACACCTATAGACATATCTTTTGCCTTACATGACTTTTGAGAGTTACGTAGTTCTTCCAGCTACAGAGCTGGAACAGAAGTGTACTGGAGGATGTAAAAACTTGGTCTGCAAAATCACAAATGATACAGTTGAGTAATGCCACGATATTAAAAAAAAAAATGCTGTCAGTGACCACTAGGTTTGTAGGTGAAACAGGCTGATCCATTAAAGTTTATTCTGTTTTAGAGTTGTAGTAGATTTTTTTTTTAAACACAATATAGTAGAATTTGTTTTTTGCTGTTTCACTACAGCTGGGAACAAGAGCCCAGGCAGAGAGAATTCGTACTTATAACTTCACCCAGGACAGAGTCACTGACCACAGGATCTCGTACGATGCACGCAATATCAAGGTAGTGGTTTCTTATGAGAGTTTTAAAACTTAGATGCTTATGTGTACCATATGAAGGAAAGTTAAACCTTGTGAAAATAATTTAATGTGTGTGGGGAAATCAGCTAGTCAGTTGTGCTCTGACAGAACACTGTAGATTTAGAAAGCTTAAACTTTCTTTCCTGCCTTGTCATAGGGTAGTGTTAAAGATGGCTGACACAGGATATAAGTTGCTGGCCTACTTCTCTGCCGATTTTTCTCCTACTATATGAGTGAAAAATGATGTAGCGTGTAGTCCTCGGTGAACTCCCTGAGTCCCTTGGCCAAACCAGGCAAGTGACAGCTGAGGTTCTTGAAGCTTAGTACATCGGAAAGAAAAACCTGACATGAAGGACTTTTTTTGTGTTAAGCCAATCTTACCTACTCCTTCTAATGATGGAGTGAAGAAAGAGAAAAATTTTTCTTTGTTTGCCTCGTAAGCCAGAGTTAAAAAATCCTGGAACCGAATGCTTTCATTTTAAGATTACCTGATGTCTTGTTTCTGAGTAAATCTCTACATATGGCTTGAATGTTTATTGTTCTTTTACAGGGAAGCAAATACCTAGTAATGCGTTTTTCTGTGTGGAATTTATGAAAATGTTTTGAGTTTTAGGACAAGGTTTAGGGTGACCCTTTGATATTTTGGCTTAGGCGTCCTGTTCACAGTAAGTGCTGTTGCATAAGAAGCAACACTTTTCGAACTGTGCCCACAGATGTTCTGGGTGACTCCAGAGAACACAAAATATGGAATGGTTTGTATTTAATGGAGTGGGGAATAGGCACACAAATACCGTGGTGGAGGAGAATGGGAAGAAGTTCCGTGACTGCATAAAAATTACCTTTGTTAGTCGAGCCTTTCAGTTACTTAGTGTTGGGAACTTGTTACTTTTCTCGAGTGAAACTGAAACCATCAACTGCCTAACAAAAGTTAGTTAAGCTTTGCTTGCAAAACAAACTAGTTCTTGGCACGAACAACAGTATTTGAACTAGGTTCTTTGATCCTTGATTGTTCTTGCTGGGGGATTTTCATGTAAACCCCTGGGTTACATGAAAGCATGGCAGGAAGGCACCGATAGCTCCTTTTGTTGCTGCCAGAATCAATGTGCTTTTCACAGGCAGCCAGCCGAAGTCCCGGGGCTGCGCACCACGCGGTGTTGCTTTCACACAGAGAGCCGCAGAGATGAGCGAGTGGAGGCGCTCGAATAAGACTCCCGGCAAAGCGCATTCCGGGAGCTGCTCGTTTGAGTAGTCAGCATTTCAGAATAATACTGATGTACAATGAGTAATGCTTTTGTCTGTTGTTATTTCTTTTTTTTTTTTCTAGGAAATTCTAAGTGGGAAAGAAGCACTGGATAAGCTGATCAACAGACTACTGGAGTTTGCAGAGATCGAGGCTGTCACCGAGTATCTAGAAAATTTGCAGGCTTTAGAAGGAGGAGGCTGCTGAAGACCTTGTGTAGAGTTAAAGCAGAAATGTTGTGTTCTGTAGCAAAATAAAATGGATGCATTTGTTAGATGATAGATGGATTAAAATCCATGCCTCTGTTTTTCAGTGTGTGATGCTGCTCTTTTTTAATATTTTGGTGCAAACAGCTTGAATTTATTACAGCAGCCCTAGCAGGAAAGAACAAGCTTGGAGTATTGTGTGCACATAATTTCTGTCTTGGTGGCATGGCTTTGTTAAGCCGGTCCTTCTCTTGATCCGATTCAGCTGGAAAGATACAGAATCGTGGTGATGGAGCAGAAGAAATACCACATAGTGCACATTTTGTTTTGAGGGTGGGAGATGTTCCTCTTCAGGTGAAAGAACCTAAGCTCCCCTAATATAGTCCAGAATCTGGCCTATTAAATAATACCTATTTTTATCCATTGATTGGGTGAGCTTCCTAAACATAGTCCCTTAAAGATAACTCTGTATTATGATGCTCTATTTTTTAGGGTGAATATACAAAAGCAAAGGGAGTGACGTCAGGAAAGGCACCAGAATCTTAAGAGAGAAGCCTGTCAGCTTTCTTGGGTCAGCTTAGGGTAGGTCTGGACTACATGCTGCCATGGAGTATAAAAGTACATGTTCCAGTTTCAAATTAAGTTGATGAGATTCTGGAAGGAGTTTAGCAGTGATAACAGGCAGCTCCCTGCTTCTTGGCAGAGAAAACGAGTTCACAGCGCGTTTCAGCAAATCAGGCAGCTCTGGAATTCAGTTTCTGCGCTGTCGTCTTTGGGAGCATGTGCCTGTCTCTGAGGGCGATCCAGATATCTGTAGAGCACACTCGGCTTTAATGGGATTTGTGTTTGTGTTTTCACCGAAGCGCATGTTGCGCAGTGTGCTGAGGAGCACACAGGCATAGGTAGTCAGTGGTTGTAGGTAGCAGTTCAGGAAAACTCACATGGTTAATGTTACACAAAAATCTGTTGAACTGGGTTGACTTGCTGGATCACGGCGTTCCCTTATTATCCCGTTTTTCCCAGGTTACTCTATAAAGCTGCTCTGCGCGATCTTTTGCACGTGAAGCATCAATTCAGTGTTACGATTCAAATTGCACCTTGTTAATTTATATTTGCACACTTATTTTTTAATCACGAATTATACGGGACTGAAAATGTCAGTTATTTTAAGAAAAAGAATTATTTCAAAACTGAGTTCTTCTAAATGGTGTAGTTTTTACTACTGTATATATAACAAACAACAGTTTTAACTTTATTCAGCTATATTAAGAAAGAATTTGTACCAGGAAGAAAGCAGGAAAACTAGTCAGTTTCTCAATTCTGGATTTTTTTTTTCAGTTTTTTTGTGTGTTTGCACATTCTTGTCAGCAAGCTTTGTCTGACAATTTTTTATTTGCTTCCAGTGCTTTAATTACGAAAGCTTTTGGTTGGTGTTTTTTTTTTTGTTTGGGTTTGGGTTTTTTTTTAATTTATAGCTCTGTAAGTCAATCAGGAAACGTTATTACCATGTGACAGAGTCATTTGCACACTTGAACTTTGACTGCTTGCAGTAAGCAGGTCAGAAAAAAAAAGACCTCCAGGAAGATACTCAGGCTGTACTTATGCAGTGCTGACAGACCGGCAATAACTAATACCATCAGCTGCAACAGGAGGTACCCACTTAATGTGCTGATCCAATTACCATGCTCACTTTCATGATGCAAGCTAATTTATTTTATTAATTATGTACCTTGAACAATCTTAGAAACTTCTTACAAAGTACGGCTTTTAAATGATCAGATTGTACTTCTAGGCTTAGTTAACACCTATGGTGTTCTTTACTATGAAAAACTATCGAAACACTTTTAAAAAATGAGCCTCACTTATGTTACTGGAAGAAAGGTGCTCGTGTTTTGACTGCAGGGCCTTTGGGATACTTGCTGCAAAGTTAATTAATTTTCTGTAGCCTTTCTTTGTTGTTGATGGTTTTGTGCAGGGTGATAAGAAAGGGGAAAGCAGAAGGCAGCTCCCCTCTACTACTAAATTTTGGGTGTCTCCAATGTAGGCATGGAAATTTAGCACCTAAATCCCTTTTCCCAGCCTGCTCCGGTGCATTCCGAAGGATCTTTGCCTTATTAAGCTTATCCTCCAGTCACTCGTGTCTGTATATGACAGCAAAATACTGCTTTGCTCAGCTGTGACAGAGACTTTGATACAGAGCAGACCCGCTTCTACAGGAGGTCATTGCCTGCGGCACTCTCTTTTACTAAAATCAGATATATTTGCTTCTCCTCATTGACAAAGCATTATTTGAAGCAATGGTTTCTCCCAACTTACAAAATATTATTTGAAGCCATGTTTTATTCTAAGTTCTTCCAGCCCAGTCTTTCTGTGGGACGTAAGAGCTGAGAGATTGTGATGGGGTTTGGCTGCAGGCTGGCACTTGTCCTCATGGGAGGGATGTGGGGTGTAATGATGCCATCTCTGGGGCGTTCTCGGGATGGAATACACTCAACTTGGACTTTTCAGTTCCTGGGAGCAACATGGACTTTCAGCTGTGAAACCCCTTGGAGGAAAAATCACAACAACAAAGCAGAGGGAGGAAAAGGAAAGCACCAAACCCCCTCAGGACAGCACAAGTGGTGGTGGGAGAGCAGAGCAAGAACAGGTTCATCTGGTGGGACCAGCCTTCTCCTGCAGCTTCCTATTCCGTTGTCAAACAACCTTACAACAAACAGAACAAAATACCACCTTGTCTGCCTGGCTTCTTCCCCTCACCATCATCCGTGCGCCTAACCGAGACCTTACGCGTGGATGGGATGTTGCAGCTGGTGCAAGGCAGCAGCTTCATCTCTCTTCAGCTCCTGCTGATGGACGTGAAACGTAGTTCCCGGATTTTCCTCATTTCCCTGCTGAGGTCTCGAGCGGCAGCAAAGACGGAAGCAAGACAAAAGCTGAGCCTGGAAGCAGCTCTCTGCTCACCCTCTGCATACGAAGAACAGCCCTGGCACCTCACCTCCATTCCTTTCAGTTAACCATCAACAGAACGCACAAGGGAATGTCTCAGAAATCCTGGAACTACGGATGAATTTATTCACTTTAAGTAGCAAGCTGCTTGTTCTCTCATTTAGCTAAAAGGAATAACCAAACGCCGTTTGCAACGAAACATGTTACCTAGTGTGGCAGAGCTGTTTGCCTGGATTGTAACTGAGTTTTTTTCCAGCTGCTTAGTACAGCTGAAGAGTTTTTTCACTTTCTGGGAAAAAAAAAAGTCGCCAAAAGATCACATTGACAAAAAGCTTTTTTTCACTAAAAGAAATGTTAGGAAATAATTTACATGCCTTCCCCACCTTTTAAAAGTGTGCATCTTTGGAGACTACTGAATTACTATCTGTTACCATCAGAAAGTTTATATAGTCAGCTATATTCTTAATTTTACTAAACAGTAACTACAACAAACCTTACCTGAACTCTGTTAGGAATTTTAAAATTAACAATTTTAACCCAGGTAATTTGTTACTCATAACTGATGCACAGAATAAACCAACTTCCAGTAACTGCTTAATGCGCTACTGGGAGGTGCCCAGACACTACGTTGGTGACCACAAAATAAGCATTTCTTTTAAGAAGCATTTCCATACCTATTTTGTTTATATTTACCCTGGGCCCCATTTTTAACAAAACACGCACCCATAAATCTCCCAGGTTGTCCTAAACCCCTTGAACAGATGAACAACGGTAATATAGACTGTTCAAATGAAAGTTTTATTTGGTATTTTCATATAAACTCCACTTCAAGATCTTGCAATATTTTGTAATTGCAAACGAGAAGCTGCTAAGGAGAAACCAGCTGTTTAACTTTGCAGACAATACTTATAAACTAAAACAAGTGCTTTTCAATCACCCCACTGTTCTTCACTCTATCTTCTGTTAAGCACGCCATTAAAATCCACTGCCTTTGGCCCGCGGTCTGTATAATGCTGTCTGCTGGTTTTTAACATAGGCTATTTCTGCTTTTATAAATGAAATGTTTGCTGACATTCTCTGGGAATCCTCTTGGGCAAATTTAGCCTTTTTCAGCTTATTACTTGCAACACTTTTTGCTTTGTACACGAATCTTTTATTCAAGCTATATCCTGAAGCATTGCACAAAGCTAGATTTGTTCATCACACAAACGGTTAACATGAGTTCTAGGTTAAATAATTTAGCAGGTAGAAGGTGAGAGGACTAAAGAGGTAGATACAAGAGAGACTGAAGAGAAAATGGCTGACAAAACATGACCAAAGGGTTGCCGCGGCAGATAGCAGAAGGTATACAGACAGCTTTTGTGCCAACAAGCGGAAGGATTTAAGGGCTGCAAACCCTGTAGGAGGAACGGAATGAAATCTCTCAGGAAAACACATTATCAAGAAAATCGAAAGAACACACGTAGTCGGTCTTGAAATAGCTTGCGTGTTGTCTGAAAATAGGTAAGGTTGTACTTCTTCAGGGCACGATGCAAACAGACAGCAGGAGCGCTTGGCGTAAGCTGGGATCTGGAGACACGGTGACCTACATAAGACAACCTGAAGCTTTCCGAAGATCTCGGTAGTAGAGCAGGGGAGAAGGTGAAGGTGGACACTAGAAACGTGGCACAGTGGTGATATGTAGATTTGCATATATAGGAATGCTGGAGGAAGACGGTTTGAGGAAGACACCAATAATAAGAAAATTACTAAAAAAAGGGGAGGCACAGCTCAAAAAAGCAAATCGAGGAAACCAAGCACTATGAAATAGTTTTTTACTCCCTTTCTGAGATGCCAAAATATGCACTGAAATAACATCTTTTTCGGGGGGGGGGGAAGAGGAATGTTTTTATAGATGCACAGGTCAGTCAGTTTAACTCAGATCCATGTCATGACCAGCCCTCCTACCTTCTAAATCTGAATACTGGGATTGGATGATGCTGCAGCACAGATTTTGTCTATGAGGGTGAAACAAAAAACAAACGTTACCCTATTGGAAAAATCTGGATTTCAATCTACAAATTCCCAGGTGAGGGGTTAAAATTTGGTTTAGGAACAAGGATTATTCTGTAACCTGTGTCAAATTGAGCAGGTCTCTGCACAGCTCCTGGCATAACAAATACCCAGCAAAAGAATTTTCTTTTTTAGTATATGCAGTATGTTTGCTCCTAAAAGCACCACCAACTTCAGGCAGGCCCTACTGTAAAAACACGTGCACCAAAGGTAAGCGTCCTGTACCACAAAGCTCTTTCTACACAGGTAAGACAGGTGAAAGATGAGGCAAGGAAGCAAAAATACAGAGCAGTGAACTGACTTGCTGAAAATCACACAAAAGAAATCATCATCAGAAATTGCAATGACTCCCCCTTTCTCTCCAACTCTCCTTTCCATATTGCTAATAGTGTCTACGACCGCCTATAAAGCCAAGGATATAGTCCTCACTCAAGGAGCTTGCGATAAAAGCAGGCAAGCAGATAAAAACATGCTGCATGACAGAAAATGGGTTAGTCAGAAAACAAAACACTGTTCTTCTGAAACAGTAAAAGGAATGAACATTCCTTTGTCAAAAGCCAGTGCAGCCCAAGGAAGGATTAGCAGATGAGTAACTGTGGTAATACCTAGAGGATTCCTACGGCGAATTCCAAAGGCAGAAGATTTTGCAGGGAGACGGCACAGGAGGGAGAGAGGTCTGTGCAGAACAGATGTCCTGGCAAAGCAGCATCTGTCTTAGACCTCACACAAGACAGTATTTTTTTACAGAAGAGAAAATATTTGGTTTAGATACACAATAAGGAAATCAAATGACAGCATGGTGCAAAATTAAGCAGTGGCTTTGGATATATCAAATTTGGTTCAGCTGGCCCTTGTTATAATTTAAACTTAGGGACAAAGAATAAACTGGTCTCTCCTCAAACTGACTTTTAGAGGTAGTGGGGAGTGAAGCGCTGTATTTCTTTGTAAAATGCAGACTTTAGAAGTCACATCAGCAAAAGCAAGTGTACGGTATTTAAACCAACTTTACTAGCAGTGAACAAAGAAAACATTGAATCCTTTTTTTCCTAATGTAAATACTTGTTTGGTCTGTCTATTAAGCACAGTACTTGACAAAGATCTTTGGTTCATATTAAAACTAACAGCAGGTCCTCAAGGTAACAAGTTTTGAAAACTTTTATTTTCAGATATTTTCAAACACCCGCTCGAGCAATTTAGTTACAGGTACCTTAAATCACTGCCTACAACCACTTCAGTGTGACAAAACATTTTTAAGGAAAGATGCACTCACTAAAAGAGGAAAGATGTCCTCCTCAGGGGATATTAAAAGTGGAGCCTACAAAAAAAACGATACCACTGTATAAAACTGTAGTAATAAACAATACCATCATTTTACGGAGATCATAAAGAAATGAATATACTTTAGGCTTGGAGCAACAGAAGCAGGATGAGTACAGCAATACAAAACAAATTTGCAAGAAAATAAAATTGTGTTTGAAAGGAAAGCACGATCAGCTGTTAACTCAGCAGTTGGCGATGGCAAAGGAGCAGAAAGAGCCAGTTGTACTGGTAAATCACAGGGCAGCCACAGCAGACAGCATGATGCAGTCATGTGAAAGGCAAATGTGCTTCAGGGACGTAGCAGAAGTTATTTCCAATACGCTAAGAAAGTATTAGTGACATCACGCCTGGTCTTAATCTTCCTTGAACGCAGAACCCAGGCAAACTCAGGCTGGAATGGATGAAGAGAAGTGCTGGTGGAGCACGGAAGGTCCAGTCACGCAAGGACGCTTTATGTGATTCAGAAAAGATGTGACGGTTTCAAGAGGAAGAAAAGCTACTTAGCTGAAGGGCAATACTTGTGTTAGTTGAGAGGAAATGAGTGTAAACTGGTCACAAACACGTGGAGGCTTCAAGTTAGAGCAGGCTCCCCTCTGCTGGAATAATGTTCAAATAAGAGTAAGAACAAAACCTGAAAAATCTGCTTTTTAAGAAACCTGATAACCTCTCCTTGGTAGAAAGGACATTTCTGTTCTCGCCTTGCATGTGAGTCTTTGATGTGGAGTACACGTTATACATTCCTGCATCTATGACTGTGACAGCATCCAGCACGCATCCTGCATCTCTAAATGACAATCCAGGGCTAGATACTACAGGAAACTTACACATTTCTCAAAACAAACATCAGAACAAACACAACAACCCTGATGAAGCCAACGAAACACATGGATTAAATACAATATTTAGTTCTACACACAAAGAGAATGTCGCAGAAGAGAAAAAAGGACTTTCACTTAACGGTAAGCCAGATTCCCTGTCTTGCACTCCTTTCTCTGCTGGTCTGACAGATGAGCTCATTTTCTCAATGAAGTTCAAGCTCAGCAGTTGCCAACTCTATTTTGCTGTAGCTGGACTCTGACAACTGTCTTAATTGCACCCTCTGTTTTTGACTGAGACTCTCCAGAACAAAACACTCTGAGCTTTAGAAATGGAGACATATTTTTTTAACGGATTCATGATGTGAACCTTTATGGTCCACTGTTTGATACCTAGAGAAGCAATGAGCGCAGCTATATTCTTACACAGCCAATGCACCCTGATGATGCTAAATGCAGACCAATCCCACCAAGCGAAACAATTAAATCTACAATCCTTAAGAAAATGTTCAAGCCATCTTAGACAGTACAGCCGTCAGCTCTACTTATCCATCTTTTGTTTTCCTCTCCTATGGTACTGACAACAATGAAGCTTCAATACACTTAGCCTCTCTCAGCTTAGCAAACACTGAAACTATTCAACGTGCTCCTCTTATCAACAGACAAAACCCATCAGCCTCAGCTGTATGCTGTAGCAGGGCCAGGTCTTTGGAATATTTTTTCACAAAAATATCAGGCAATTGTTTTTTTACAGGGAGAGAGATAAAAAGTAAATAATACCAAAAAAAGAAAACTCGATGTATAAAAAGAAAGAAGAATTCAAGTAGAGAACCATAGAGCAAAATACAGGAGGAAAACACCACAAATATCTACTCGAACAGGGTTGGCTCTGGTGCTGTTATTAAAAGTTAAAATTCACCAGGGTTAAATCTTCTGCAGAGGTTTAATATGTTTACTGTGCATGTACACAAATACTTTCTTTCACAACGTTATTTGAAATAACTGATGTGACTAACTCCTCTAAAAACACTCTCACCACTTACTCTTTTGCAAGCGATTAGCCAAAGGTTAGTAAGCACAATATTTTTACTCGTTAATTAGGAAACTACTCCACATAAACAATCTTGGGGGATGATTTTACTCTCTTTTACATGCCATTGATCCAGTTCCTCTGAAAAAATAAAAGGTCTGCATCATTTTTGCCAGATTAAGGATTACTATATTCTCCCATACTTAGAAAAGGAGTAAAAAACCTTACACAATGTGTTTAAAACAGCATACATATAGCAAATCAAACTTAGATGGCATGGTTAAAATAAAAAATAAATGTATTTACAATATTGCATAAGTAATATAACACAAACTTCCATTCCAAAATCAATCACATCAAAATAAAATAAAAAAATATTACAACTCACACACGTTTTAATACCTATAAATCCTTAATTTCTATCCAACATTTTCTTTATAAAAGCCTGTTTAAAATATTAAACTTTTGATTCACTCTAGCTTAAACAGAATCTAAAACGATTTCTTAAGTATTACTGATCACTTAGTCTTTGTCTTAAGTTTCTAGATTTTCCATTTTCAAATTTCCTCTTCTTAAATGTTGGCACCCCTTCTGTCACATCTCCAAGGGAGGTGACTGTCTTCTCTTTAAATATCATGGTCGCATCTTCTGGAACCTCTAGCACTGGAGGTGGTAGATTGTCACTCTCTGTACTAGGAAGCTCCAGGTCCACTTTTTCACTGGGAGAAGAGAAGAAAACATAAAAGGGTTAATCTGCAACACAGTGTACTGCAGGCAGTAATACACAATAGTTTGGATTGGAAGGTACCTTTAAAGGTCATCTAGTTCCAACCCCTCTGCCACAGGCAGGGACATCTTCAACTACATCAGATTGCTCAGAGCCCCGTCCAACCTGACCTTGAATGTTTCGAGGGATGGGGCATGTACCACCTCCCTGAGCAACCTGTTCCAGTGCCTCACCACCACCAGTGCAAAAAATTTACTCCTTATATCTAGTCTAAATCTACACTCTTTTAATTTAAAACGATTACCCCTTGTCCTATCACAACAGGCCCTGCTAAAAAGTTTGTTGCCACCTTTCTTATGAGCCCCCTTTAAGTAATGAAAGGCCACAATAAGGTCTCCCCGGAGCCTTCTTTTCTCCAGGCTGAACAACCCCAACTCTCTCAGCCTGTCTTCACAGGAGAGGTGCTCCAGCCCTCTGATCATTTTTGTGGCCCTCCTCTGGACCCGCTCCAACAGGTCCATGTCCTTCTTATGTTGAGGGCTCCAGAGCAGGATGCAGTACTCCATACTTGATTGTCAAACGTCCATATTTAATTGTCACAGCAGCTTTGAGCCAGATGCATTTTTCTAAGATCACCATCATGACAGGGATCAAGAAAAAAACCACGTTCCCGGTTTCTTCTGTGTGGACTGGTTTGAAAAGTAAAAAAACTAAGACCCCATTCTCTACAGACCTTATACCATGGCCCAAGCACTCATCATGTAAATAGTCCTGTAAAAGACAATAGAACTGCAGTGCATAAATCTAAGAATGCTGAAAGACAGTAGTCAGTGCGTAATTAGCAATGGTTCATTGCCAAAATGCTGTTGAGTAGTTTTCCGCAGGTGTCCATCCTTGAGGGCATGCATGACAGAACAGAGAACAGGCTTACAAAATCAGCCAATGACCCCAAGCTGGGGAAGCAGCTCTGGAGGACAGGATCACAGCCAATACTGATCTGAACAAATCAAACTCATTGTCTAAAAATGATCAGTTGGTTTTAGGAGGTCAACAGCAAAACACCGTGTTCTACAAGAATAACCCATAGCATAAACATACAATGGAGAACAACTGAACAGTTCACAGAAAATGATCTAAATCACAAGTCCATCAGGAATCACACCAGCATAACACTGCTGCAAAGAGATACAAATTGTACTCCTGGCCAATCCATACAAGAAATCTTTCAGTAATACTGAGTGCTAGCCTGATGTCAGCTCTATACTTAGTTTCAGGTCCTGTGCTTCAAGGAAGACATGGATCAGCTCAAGCACCCAAAAAAGAGCCATGAGAATAATGGCAAGTCAAGAAAATGCAACTGTTTGTTGCAGTACCCCTAAAATGTAAACTTCGTTAATGTGGTTGGCACTGTGCCTAGTCTCAATTTAAAGTAAATAATGAACAAATGCATTTGTAAATGTGTGTATATATCAACCCTGTGTGTTAATATATATATTTTTTATATATATATATATATGTATATATATATATAAGGTTCAGTAGGTGAAAGCAATTTTTATTGGACAGTGCTTTCCAAAAACCTGAAAGAATTTATCAGCTCTGGAGTCAAGGAGCAGTTAGCTGGTCCAATGCAGGAGGTGTTACACAACTGGATCAAGTGACATCATCATCTCCAAGGAAGTGTATCAGTGCTTAATATAGTTCAAACAGTGTCAATACTGTATCTGCTGAATAATTTAGAACGAAAATGCTGAAGAATGGGGTGAGTATGAGGGAAAAGACTGATTTCACTCTCCCAAACCGAGTTTTTCTAGACTTCTAGAGGGCCCCATAACAAGAAACTGGCCATAAATGACAGTGCACTTCATAAGAAAACGAGCCATCTCAGGCATTATGCAGTAAAACAAAATAAAAAAAAACCCCTTCTCCTCAGATGCATGTCATTAAAACATCTGCAGTACATCGGCTGGACATGGGAGAGAGACACAGCCTCCAGATTTAAAATTGGCCTAACCAGATTACATGTTTTGTCTTTCATCTCCTTATTTAAATCATTACAGAAAGTGTCTCTCACCATATTATAAGAGCCTCCAGGACTTAACCATAGTGATAGCAGAAAAGGTTGTAGTGGGTTTTGTTTTTAACTTTGTTTTGAAGTGAGGGAAATTAGGGAACAAGAAAAACAGCTCAACCAGAAGTCTTTTACTGCAATACTGGGTGAAAGTAAGACAAAAAATTTGAAGCGTCTTTTATGCAGTGTCCTTCAAGTGAACGGATTAGAGTCAGTACAACACCACAAAGCGAGAAATAATTCACTGCTAGTGGAAGTAACTCAGCCAAACATACCGGGCTTAGGTAGAAATTGCTCGGAGTCTAAAAAAATCATATACATTATGTCAGCAACTACTGATCCCACAGGGAAGGAATTCAAAGCAATGCCTAACCCAGTACAATCAAGGTCAGGTTGCTGCTGGCCCTAGAAGATCAAGATAGATCTTGAACTCCAGGCAGAGCTGGCCCAACTAATCGCTCATCAGAATGAAACAGAATTTAGCCTGGTAGCTAGAGGCACTGAGAAAGCTGCCTATACTGTTCCAAGGCTGGAAGCAGTTGAAAAAACAGTCACAAGAGCTCCTGAGGCAGCTGAGTGAGATTGTTGAAGGAGATGATGTTCAGGAACATAACGTTAGCGTAACTACATTGAAATAGTTGATTCTTAGCCTCTGAGAAAAATGATGGATAACAATGATCCTTTAAATCACTTCAATTTAGTCTGTACTCATGGTGAACTTCTACACTAAAATCAAAACACACTCACTATCCACCATGGAGAGCTATTACTTAAAATACTCACTGCGGAAAGAATTGTATTTGGCCTACGTTTCCAATCACTGCTGTGCTAATTCTGCCAGAATTCAAAAGAAAAAGCTTCAGTTCTGAAAACAAGTATTCTGGAAACAAATGTTATGAAAATAACTGCAGGACAAAGATCCTCACCATTCTTCTTCTTCTTCTTCTTCTTCTCCTTCTCCCTTAATCGCTTTCCATTTTCCATAAGGGTTGGTCTTGTTAGGTGCATCACTGGATGTTTCCTGGGAAGGTGATGTACTCTCCTCTTTATCAACTGTTTCTTCTGGCTTAACTTCTCGCCATCTCCCATATGGACTCAACTTCTTAGCTTTGGAAGACTTTTTCCCTTCCTCTGATTCTTCACCATTATCTCCTTTCCTCTAAAGAGGAAAAAACCCACCTTAAGCAAAAATGCCTAAATAAAAACACAATGTAGCTTTATTTTACATCTTTTATTTACTATTATCTACTATTCATACTTTTCAGCCAAGAGTAACTTGAAACAATAAACTTATATTGTAATAATATCTTTAAATTTTTCTCCTTGAGCTTTTATCACAGAGTTGAAAATAAAATATTACACGTTACAAAAGCTAAAGTTGGAAAAGCCCATCTATCAAGGCTGAAGTTAGTAAGAAGTAGCCAATACAAACTTACGTAAAAACGAAGCTTAGCATATTAAAAAAAAGGCAAAAATTCACATACAGCTTTCTGTGCATGCACACACATACACTTTACAGCTAATACCTGGTAGTATTTTACAATGATGCACAGTGATACAAAAATATGTATTTTACACTTAACACCTCTGTATAAATACATTTTATATTTAAACTGCCTCTGCCTGTTCTGAAATACCCGTTTCAGAAAAAACATCTGACCCAACCAGAGCCAAAATCACACCCTTTATCTTAAATTTTAAATCTGAAGACAAAAATATATAACTGATACAGGTTTTGTACCATGCGCTGTCAATGTTCTTCTCAATTAATAAAGAAACTACAACTATGTCATTTTCAGTCAAAGGCATTCCCTGAAAGTCTCTTGGCAGTCACATGTAGCAATGAAGGTTAGAAGTCATGTGCTCACAGTCAAATCCAAATCATTTTGTCAATTATTTCAGAGAGGTGACAGTGACCTTTCTCAGAAAACATCATGTTTCTTGCAGAATTCAATCTACTTCTGGTGGACTGAAGGAAAGATCATGCTTTCTGTTCTGCAACAGTGAAACTAAGGGGCCAAATAACTGAATAGATCAATTTTACTATTCAAACAAGTGCAAACTTCTACTTCCAGTCATACAGTTCATCCTCATTACAACGAGTGCAGCCTATCACAAGAGATAAAAGATAAATCATCTTATCCTAGAAAATTAATACTGTATGTAAAATAAACCTGAAGAGAGAACTTACCTTGAAATTTGTTTCTGAACTCTGTGCTTCATTTTCACTATCTTCCGAGTCTGATTCAGATGCTTTGGAATCTGTTTCTGCAAGCTCTTCAGAACGCTTGTCACGTTGACTCTTCTCATTTGAAGATGAAACAAACCCAGCTGGTTTCTCCCATGTGGATACTGTCCAAGATATTTGAATAACAACATTATTTATGTTTCTAATTCTGACCTCTTACTGCTTTGACAACATTACCTTTCAGAAGCAGTGCTGCCTTATGCAAAAATGCAGCAAATAATTTAGCACAAGGCTTTTGCCTTTGTTCGGTATGTTTGTTTTAATAAACATAATCAGAAAGATAACATTTCACTTCACAGCAGAGATACTGTCATGACAGCTGAGTTCACTGTTGATAAAGATTGTTGTAACTAGTGTTAAAGAAAAATATCACGCACAGCAAACTGTGGTCCTTCTCATCCTAACACAGGACAGACAAGTTGCCCTCTAGAGGTGCCTATTTGATATGAGTTGTCCATTGATTACAAAGAAAGGATAAGGTAAAGAATGCTAACTGTGAGCCTCAGCTCTCTGGGCAGATAAACCCCTTCCCTGTATTACTTGGCTTGGAAACATTAGGTCTCTAATTAAAGAACTGTCAAGTAATCAAGGAAGTAAAAACATTATTCTGAAAAGACATTAAAATATCTACAGGATATGACCTCATTTTCAATGAGAAGGTAGTATTCCAGCAAATATATTGAGAGGAAATATTTAAATACAAGTTGACTCAATGGTCTTAAAACTGCTTTTAGTAACAATAAGGCAAAAATATACTAATTTCAATCTGTAATTTTATTTAAGTTTTCAAATGTAATAAAACTACTATTTTACCAATTATTTTATCTATTTCCAAAGAAATCCCTAACTGAAAACAACATTTAACAGGTATGCTTCTAGATGTATCTTGAAGAAGTGAAGGTGTAAGAAAATGGCAATGAGTGGCTCTGAATGAACAAAACAGTCTCTTAAGGGTACTGCTGTCACATAGCTTTAGTCCAGCAGCTGAGAAAGTTCCCCTTCCTGGGTGTCACATACAGCCAGTGGAGTAAGGTGTAGTGTCCCAAAGAATGACTCGTAGCAGGAGCTAAGCCTCGAGATACCGTCCTCCTAAGTTACATGCCTGAGATGAGACACTACAAATCAGTCCCCTCGGATAACAATTTGTCTTGTCTTCAGAGGATGGGATTAGTGTTAACAGAACTGACAAGTAATTTTCAACCATTTCCAAGACACTTACAGCTATATTAAAGTAAGGGATTGTTTTAAAATCTCACAAGTCAAAATTATACTAAATATGATGATTACAAAAACGTTCTTCACGAGTGTCATGTGTCCATGAAGAACTTTAGAAAACAATACAACCAAAGGCATAAAATGCATCTGAACTTAGGAGGCAATGTTTAAAAATAACAAGCATCTCATTTCCCTTTAAAAAAAAAAAAAAAAAATCGCAAATCATTTGAGCAGGGGAGTGGCATGCTGAAAAACTGAAAAGTTTCCTGGTTTTTTTTTCCGTTCTTGGCATCATCAGAAATGCCACTTCATATCCGACAACAGAAGGAAAACTCATAGCCAGCATAACATCACTTGCTCTCCAGAGAGACATCATTGCCCTTAAAATTATTCAGACAGATTTAGAAAACAGATGCCTGTTCTGGGGGAGTTACCACAAAGTTCCCCATGTAGGGAAAAAAATGGGGAAAAGAAGTACAAGGTAAGATTCTGGACTCCTTTATCAATGCTATGTCAGCAAGAGGAAAAGTTTAGGATATTCTTATTCAGTTCTACATGCCTCTCAAAAAAAAAAAAAAAAATCCTGCCCCTTTCTGGTTTCCAAACAATAATTTCAATATATATGTAGAAAAGAAGGACCCATATTTTAGAGTTATAAGCTGAATGTCTAAAAAAACCCCTATGAAGCACAAATGCATACATACTGACAAAGAACTATAAAACCAGCATTGACTTAAGCAATAAGTATATTTCAACTAAGGTAATAGCTTTAAAATACAAAACTTAGTAATGGCCTTAAAATGCAGTTATTTGCAAAATAAAATGCTGCTCTGAAAACCCTGTCTTCTGAAATAGAGCTTAACTGGAAAACAAGCTCTTACCTCCTGTTTGTGTGTTATAGTAATAGGTATGACCATCTTCAGTGACACCTTCTACCCACTCTGCTGCCTAAGAAAAAGATACAGGAGCTAATTAAAAAAAGACAGTTTTAAGGATCAGCCAAAACATCACTTATAAGGCTATTCAACCCTTAAGTACTTTTTGTTCATGATAATTTTACTGTTTTAAAGCTTGAACCCCTAAAGTTTAGTTAGTATTCCCTTTGACTCAAATGAGATTGAATTGCTTAACCTAATGGACCTCAAATGCACATGGACAATTTTTTCAAACAGTGGATAATTAGTATGAGGCAGTATAGTAAAGGTTGCCATACAGTTCAAATTATGATAAAAGTCAAAAAAGGCCATGTTTTTTATTTTTCAAAGTATTCACACCTGATGTTGACATTTCCTGGTTTTGTCATTGCCTTAAGTAGAGACCAATAAAAAATTTCACTGAAAGACTGAGAGTTTTGTGAGGGCTACAGAAAAACAGTACCAATAAATACTATCACAACTTAAACATAAGCAAACAAAACCAAAACTTCTATAGACATTCACCAAAAATATCGAAGAAGCAAACTTTGCAGGAATGCATACCATGAATTTACTTATTTAGCAAAACACCAATTTCAACAAAGCACTGTTTTCTCCTATTAATTAATAAACACATATGAAATGCAGCAAAAGTTGCTGGTATGTCTTTGTGGACGTGTAATTAAAATAAAGATGTTTTGCAGAATCAGCCACAGATAGATAATCAGTCATTACATGTGACTTAACATCTTCCTTAAGAACCTGATTTCCATCAATGCTTACACATGCACTATCTCACTGCTCCTTAAGTACTAATACTGCCCATTCCCCTGTACTGGGCAGAACTTCTATGCAGCTTCACCATACATGATTTTTGCATTAATAAATGTCTCTGTGTGTACACATAAACACACACACCCCTAGATAGGCTTCTGCACACACATACCTATGCATTTGCTTAACACTATATTAAAACTTTGTGTTTTTTCAAAAACACAACAAAATCAGGAGTTAACATTCTCACACCTGCTCTGTAGAAAGCTATATATGAAGCAGAAAAATTGTATCAGTAGGTTCAGAGCAGGCAAAAAAAAAAGAAAGACTTCAGTAAGCAAGTTTCCTCGAGGTTTTGCTCTCAAAAGTTTCAGTGTGCTAGTTTCAACAAAAGAAGCAACAGGAAAAATTATTTTACGTAAGTAGAAAGAGGACAAAAGACTAGTCTTAAGTACAACCTATCCTTTGTGTTGAGTTAGATCCTGAACATTTTAGACCTGGTTCTTAGAGGTTTTCAGCAGATATTTGACATTAGACACACTGAGTATCCTCCTACACAAATGTTAACATGTATGATGCCAATCTAACTGAAGTTGTAGGTAGTCTTCAATGTGCCTTTTCATTAGTCTGTTCTCTCCACCTATTACTACGCCTGAGCAGCAAGACAACGTGCTGTAAAAATAAGGAGCACCTGTGAAACCCACTTGCGCTATGTACTGCAAACATGCTGTTTAATTTCTGGGCAGTGTGAGTCCTTGTTAGAGATCTGGAATGTTCCCAGTATCTTTAGCTCAGACTAAATAAGGGAGCAATCAAATGCTTGTTTTTAGCAATAACAAAAATAACTCAAGACACCACAAATTCACTAAGCAGGGTGAGGGAGGAATGGCAAAATACAGCCATGTGGCATTAGAAAGATATCCGAGGCTGAAGGTGTGTGTTTATGATATAGCTGAGACGAGCTAACTTCAAATTGTTGCCAAGAAGGGAGCTCCTTCTCTCCTACATCTGCTCCCCTGCACTGGCATTTCTCCGATTACTGAGAGAGCTGGTGCAAGGACATAAGCCTACAAAGTACTAACCTAAACTCTGATGTCTTCACTCCCTGAACTAGTTCACTGCCAGGGTAAATATGCACCAAGGACCATACAAGGTCAGTCACGGCGACCACCTCTTTCAGTGGAAGGCTACAGTAAGACTGGCTTAGAAATATTGCAAAGCCAAGCCTTGACTGAAAAGATAAAGTTGAAGTGCTGGTTAACAAGTTGTGCAAAACCACAGGATAAAGGAATCAGAAAGCCAGAGTAGCTGGTGATGAGTGGCTCTGACACAGAGTGTGCAGTTTCTTGGGAATGAACACTGAATGGAAAAAGCCCTGCATTTTAAAGATAAAACACTGCCTTAACAAGAGATGGAATACAGACAAAACTTCATGTACATTTTGTGAATGGATTCAATTGCCTAAAAATACACATAATTATAACCATTTTCTCCTCTGACTCTAAGTAAGCCAGTACCAAGCGTAAGCTACCTTCTCAGATGCAACAATATAGAGCTACAAAATGTCAAGCACTCCATAAAAGCCAGGCTTTTTAAATCTTGAACATAAACCCACTATTAGCAAACAACACTGACTTTAAATCATACTGTACCTATGACACCTATCTTGAAAATGGGGAAATGTAACATCACGTCAAGGGAGTGTTGCAAAAATCCTATTTTTAATGTTGTGAAGCACAAAAATCCTGGAGTAGTAAGTATCAGGGGAAAGCCCATTAATAGTAATAAGAAATCTTTCTCTCTTTCGACTATTTGTCAAGTTTTTTCTGGTGCCTTAAATAATGAAAATGAAGTAATATTCTAAAAGGTTGCTTGCACATAGGTTCCAAAAAGACAAATTATCACGTATCCGTATCCTAAAGCAAACACAAAAAATAGGCACTCTTCTTTTTTTTTTTTTACTATCTGACAATGCAATCTCAATGTTTCCTAAGATAAAGGAGTTTTAACTACTTCAAATGTGTAAGTTTTAATTTTTTAAATTACATTTCATTCACAAAAGGTTAAACAGAATTTATTTGGAATTTCCCAAGAGCTTTCAATTTTATGGGCTGAAGCATCAACAAAACATATTCTGTAAAAACACAACCACTACTATCACTTCTCTTCCCTTGATAAACAAATTCGCCAAAAAAAGATTTGTATAGCAAAATTTGAGTTTTCATCAAGTATGTCATAAAACATTCTATATGGTCAAATTATGTTTTCCTAAATTTATTAAAAGCAAACAATTTATCTTCTGCAATCGGAAGACTTGCAAATTGCTTAGCTTATTTCTGATAAGTGTTTACAAGGACAAAGAAAAGTATGAAGTATTTGATTACCGTTTGTGAGTTTTGAGGGTTGCCTTGGAATCCTTTAGGTTTCTCCCACTGTGATTCTTAAAAAGCAAAAACATATTTCACCCATCATTCAATCTTGTTTATGTTTAGTAATATTTAGAAAAAACAGATTTAAAGGGTATGACACCAACGCGTGCACACATACAAACATGTAATACAGATACACCTTATTGGAATATCAATCATCCTTGACTAAACCACGGTATGAACAATAAACCAAAATATCATAATTATTACAGCTGGTTTTACCGAGACTAACCACCTTCCAGAGTATTAAACTATGACTGATACGCAGATACTGGAATTTTGGTGAGAAAAAGGTGCTTGCTTTTTAAATGGTAGCATAGGCCAGAGGAAACTAAACAGACAAGATTTTTACCTTTTGGAAGTTATTGTATGAGGAAAGACTATGGTAAATACTACGACAACCCTTAAATGTATAAGAAACAGTTTGTAACAGTCTCATTAAGTCTAATTAAAAGAAGGCTGCTTTCATGCTCTAAAGTAGATCATAACACATAGCTCCTCAATAGAAGTCAGTCAGTTAGATAAATCCTGTAACTGTGGAAAGAAACAATCAGACAGCAATCCATACCAGCTCTCATTTACTTGGGTACAATCAATTTATTTCACATTCCTTCTAAGAAAGCTTCTTTAGGAAGAACACAGTTATCTTTTGTATACTTAAGCTCTGAAAGGCTAAACTTTTACAGAAACTGGAATTACTGCATTCTCACATTATTAACAAACAGCAAAACCAGTCTGAAGTTCTGGATGCCCAAGCCTTGGATGTTAAATATCAAAACTCCATCTAATTGTGCACATTTTAATAATCAGCTTATTACTGGGAGAGCAAAGGACTAAAGAAATGCAGGTAGTCTTTTCTCATTTATATCCAATAACTGTATCTTCATTTTGCTTCTCACTAGTTTTACCTCCTGTTCTTGTGTTGTAGTAATATGTATAGCCTTCAGGAGAAAATCCTTGCACCCACTCCTTCGTTTCAATTTTTGGTGGCATTGAGGTATCCTGAGGTGTCTTTTTTTTCTTTTCTTTCTTCTCCTTCTTTTCCTTCTTCTCTTTCTTTTCTTTCTTTCCTTTAGTTTCCACTGTGTTACTCTGTGGTTTACTCTGTGTCGAACTGGGACCTACATCATCTTAATGAAAATAATACTCTTCTAAAAAAAGAGTAACAATCTGAGACTAAATATTAGTTACTTTTGAGCAACAGCAACTGGGAAACATTGTTCTTATGAGTACTTTCACTCATTAATATTACACTCCTAGCAGGTAAGCTTAAAAGATTATATTCAAAGAATCTTGCATTGTAGCAATACTATGCAAATATAGTCCAAATATCAAAGGATGAGAGACATAAAGAGGAAAACCATAAGGACCAATAAGCTTTAACTAAACAACAACAAAAAAGAAACTAAGAGTTATGAAAAAGATAGCTTCTACAGGAGCTTGGAACTACAAATCTTTTAAAGGAAAATATGTCTTCACATGGACAGAACAAAGGCACTTACTCTAAGCCGAGCAGGAGATTTTCATCTCTGCTGTTTGACACCAGTGGCAACCAAACCTCTCCTACTCAATAAGAACTTCTGTCTCCAATTGGCAAAAGTAAAACATAAACTTAACTAAGGGAAGCTGCACTGCTGAATCAAAGCCCCAACTACAGCCTATTTTTTGTTATTGCATTGTTTTATTTTTCTGCTCCAAATCAGATTGTACCATGGACCAGAGGACACCATAGCTGAAAACATTCTGTACTGCAACTTCTACTACTGGCAATTTGCAGACTCCTTGTTGGTTTTTTTTGTGTTTCGTTTTGTTTTTTGGGTTTTTTTTTATGAGCAAACACAGTCCTGGAAGCCTGCTCTCACGTTCCTAAAACCTAATTTAAGAAAAAACATTCCTACTCAATATTCTTTGAATTCTGTCTCCAATCCTTTGGCAGCTATATGAACTACCTGGCTTAATTCCAAGCCTTTTCAAGTCCTCTTGATATGCTTTCATTGCAGCCTCCTCCATTGCTGCAAATTCTTTTGACATGTTTTCTTCTTCTTTTGCTTTTTCCAAGCTTTTCTTTTTAATCTAAAACAAAACAAAAAAACCCAAGAGAATAAATGAAACAAGTCTGGTAATGAAAGAAATTAAAAATAAGTATTTGTGCAAATAAGATATCTGAGTTACCTCACTAATTCTTTTTGCCACATTTTCTTTATGATTCTTTCCTCTTTCATGAAAATCAATGCTCTTAGAAGCGAGAAAAAACCCAAGAAAATTAATACGTATTACACAATTTCAATGCAGTTAATTTTAGTTAGTTAAAATCTAGTTAGACTAAACTTAGTTGAACAAGCCTAATTGTAACCTGTTCTGAAAACACTTACAGCAAACACTACAGCTATAAAATGGCTATAGGAATTCAGGAACACTGAGAAACACTGAACACAGAAATTACGAAAAATCAGTAACGCTCCAAAGTGGTATACTAAAATTTCACAGTCTGTATTTATAAGATTTAAAAATTTTCAAATAATACTGTTCAGCACACAGATTAGAGACAAGTAGCAGGTAATCCCTCTCCATGCTATCCTTCCAAGTGTCATCCCTTGATTTTTTTTTTTTACCCTCTCCGTTTTCATGCAAACTTCTAATGGCTTTCTATGGCTTACTTAGCATTCCAAATATTAGCTATGGCCCTTAATTAGATGATGCTATGCTCCACAAGTACCCTATGAACTTAAACTTGTCTGCAGGTCCACGAATCTGAAAGAGGAAAAGGCAAGGTGGGAAAGTTGGGTAACTAAGGACCACACAACAGTCTGCAAGCCAAAAAGCTGCCAGAAAGACTGAAGCCAGCAGGAACTCTGGAAGGAGGTCAGAAGCTGTACAGGCACAACAGTAGAAGTCCTCATGTGGTTCTCACAAAAAATATTTGAGCTCATTTTAGGTGTTCAAATGTTAGGTGCCTAAGCCTGACATAGTAACCCTAGAATTTCTTTGCACAAACTGATGTGCAGAGGGTGCACATCCAGGGGGACGATTCATCTCATTTAAAGACAGTTACATGAGATACAAGTTAGCTGAATCCCCCTGCTTTAACGTGTATTTCTCTTCACCGACTACAAGAAGAAACCTAAACCAATTAGCTCACACTTGTCATTCTGAACTGCAGGTATCTATCTAATCGTAAGCAAGATGAAGCTCAGCTCCAGGACTACCCCTGGCATCGAGTCAGGAATGCAAAACTTATTTCTAAGTGAGAAACTGGTGGGTCTAGTAGTCTCCAAAAGGCATCTGCAAGTCAGAAACACCTTTCTGTAACCCAGTAATGTTGCTGTGGGCTGTGTGAAATGAAAGAAACCTGCTTTAAACGCTGGCTGTACCAGGCCTACCAGATATAAACAGCATATATGCCAGGTTTTGCTTTCCACTTGCATACCAAGGCTAGGAATGGGCATGGACAAAGTTTCGAGATAGATCAAATGTTAAGTTACAGAACCTGAAGAAAAAGCAGGGTCAGATATTTCAGTTCTTATCTGTACTGCCGAGTAGAACAGCACACACCACCCTGTATGCAGTATCTGGCTCTCATGTAATACATTTTAAATATCACAAGTATTACAAAGGCATTTTAAAACCACAAACTTCATGCATCCAAGAGATTAGTATCAAAAATGATGTTAAAAGCCTGTAATTCAAATTCTTAGTATTTCAGAATCATTGACATTGTACAGTAGACCATCGTACAGGTCTGTTGTCTGCTATCCAGCACTTGCAGTAATCGCAGAATTTTTTTGGCTGAGATTTCCAGTAATCGGCCCTGGGGAGAGAAAAAAAAAAAAGATGTATAATCTGAAACAATAATCGCAGCCACAGGTTTTTATATATATATATATAGCTTCAGAAACTAAATTTAGTCTTCTTTGGGTCATAAAGTGCTAAGGGTTTGGTTTACC